>CAOKZL010003172.1:0-119818 GCA_948472985.1 Iguana delicatissima
TTCAGGGAGAACATGGGGAAGGCAGGGAGGATGGTAGAAAAGGTGTAATGAGCAGGTGCTGCATAAAGAACATGTTGGTGCAACCATGCCCTGAACCAATTCTGTGTGACCTTCCCAGATGGGGAGCACATTGAGAAGAAGAGGGGAAGAGAAAGGATGTGAAAAGCCATAGGAGGTTAACAAGCTACAGGCAGCTGAGTTCCTCAGACAAAGATGTCTGGATGGAAAAGGGACAGTACATAGCAATGTTTTGTGCTCAGGAGAGAGAACAAACCTCTGCACTAACACGTGTAAATGAGTAAAGCAGGTGTCCCTTTAGAATCGCAAGCAGCCCTCCAACAAAACCATTTACACCTTGTCAATTAGCAAAGCTCCATTCACAAATCAATGGAAGAGAGAAGCCCAGCTGTCTTAAGGGTCAGTTTATTCAATGAGCAGAATCAAGTGGGAAAGCTTTCCACTGGGCTGAAGCCCTTCCTTTTCAGGCTGTGAGTGGAAAAGGTGCCTTCTCCCCCAATGAGCTATTTTTCTGAATGGATGAAGTTTTATCCCAGCAGCCTAGGATAAGCTATGGGCTCACATTAAAAACAAAGTTGAAACCCATCTTAAATCTAAAGTCTCATTTGTTTTAGATTAACATGTTAAAACATACATCTAGCTCAATATTAATTGGAATTTCTAGAAGTCAGAACAAAGTAAATTATATCAGGCTCTGGTAAAGCTTCCAAGTTGTGAAATGTCTACAGACTGAGAAATCACAACTCAAAATGCTACTGTGCTGCTGGAAAGAGTGGCTGAAGTAAGGATTTCTCCAGCTGAGATTACTCTGGATAAACACAAGGAAAACAACTCTAGACAAAATAATTCACATAAAGTCATCGTAGGAATCATAAGGCCCTGCTGATATCATTGGACTTCAAATTCCAGCAGTCTTGACCAACACAGCCAATGGTGAGGAACAATGGGACTAACACTCCTGCAACATCTCGACAGCTGCACACTTCTTTCCTCTGACCAAAATATTAGTCTGTTTCAAACAAGATATGCTCCACAGTTTCCTGGTCCAATTGAATATTGATTTGAGCTCTATTCTGAGGCAGGATGCAATGAATGTCTGTTGAAAATCACACATTCATAATAGCTGTGAAGTCTTACCAGGTTTCCAAACAGTCCTTGAAGATACACACACATACAGAAAGAAAAAAGCATTATCAGCTGGACAAGATATTTAACAATTATGCTTATTTGATGGACAGGTTTAAAATATATAATAGACTGGTCTATCAACACAATGTCCTAATTCGATTATGCTTACTACACAGAATAGCGAAAGTGGTACAATAACTTACTGTATCAAAGCAACAACTTGATACCTGGGCTGTCAAGCAAGACACTGCACAGTGAAGAAAAACTACAAGCAACAGCCTTGTATGATGCGTAAAAGCAACAAGGAACAAAGACAAGCAATACAGAACAACACAAGCAACAAATGAATAAGAGGATGAACGTGTCCATATGTCTTTATCACCAATATTTAACACAAACAAAAATGGGATAATTAAAACCACAGTGGCTCTTCTACTTTTGCAAGAGTTCAGGGTGCAGAACCCTCGCACATGTGGACAAAATATGAGCAACTCCCCCTAACGCTCCTCTTGCCATTACCTTCCAGGGCTGCCCCTCTTCCCTTGCCTTTTGCCTGGGTGCACGTGCCTTCCTTCTCTGCCCCAGGCAAAAGGCAAGGGATAGGAGAGGGGAGCACTGTGCGCGGAGAAAGAAAGTATATGTGTACTTCCCTCACCCATTTCCTTACCTTTTGCCAAGCTGCAGTGAAGGAAGGCATGTGTGCCCAGACAAAAGACAAGGAAATAGGAGGAGGAAAAGGAAAAGGAAAAGCACATACACCTTGTAAATAATCAAATTCACAAAGGTCAAACCTGCAAATGTGAAGGGAGAACTGTAGTCTCTGGTGCCTTCCATGTAAAAAGTGCTAAGATCTAAATGAATGTGCATAATGAATGTGTTCCATTTGGGCCAGTCTTTCCAGCAAAAATGGCATCCACACTTTTACTGAAAAGTATCCCAAACATGTGAAGTTGCTTTTGTCAAAGAAGTGTTTTTTCAACTCCTGCTTTTCAGAGAGAGAGAGAGTGGTACAGTGCTTTGTATGTTGGACTAAGGCCATTTCTGCATTAGACTGTTATACTGCTATTATTCCACTTTCAATGTCCTATGGAATCCTGGTGCCTTTGAGGCCCCTCCCTAAACTACAAACCCCAGGATTCCATAGGATGTTGAAAGTGGAATCATAACATTATAGCAGGCTACTGTGGAAATGATCTAAGATTCTGGGATCTCCAGGTCTGAATCCCCACTCGACCACAGAAACTCACTGGTTGACAATAGCTATGTCACCCTCTCTTAGGCCCTTTCCGCACCTTACCTTCTTCTGGTGCTGGGATGCGAGGATTGCATGAGCAACCTCCAACGAGAGGCTCTGGTGTCCGGGGTCCTTCAGTTCCACATGAGCTGCCTGCTCACATGAGAGCCCCACCTCTTCCTTCCGCAGTGCAGCCTGGGAGTTTCCCAGGCTGCTCTGGGGCAGGAAGCACAACCAGCGCGGCTCCAGAGGCTCCGCAGCCAGGTAAGTACGCATGGGGCCCGAGAGCAATGTGCAATCGTGCACTATTTTCAGCTTCTAGCCGAAAATGAAAAGGTGCACGATCGGCGCCTGCCCTATCCTGGAGCGTTTTGCGATTGTGAGTGCATCGTGCAGATTGCTCCTCACAATTGCACGATGCTCTGGGTGCCCTTTCTCATGGAAAATGCCGTGCAAAAAGGGCCTTAGTATCCAAGGAAGGCAATGGCAAATCCCCTCTCTAAAATGTCTTGTTTAAAAAAAAGCCCACAATAGGGTCACCATACGTTGGAAATGACTTGAAAGCACACAACCTCTACACACTTTTTTCACTGAATACAGGGATGGTCAAGAGTCTATCTGTGGCCCTCACATCTAGATGCACACACCATCCAGGAATCTCCAGGAAGGGCTAAGGAAGAATGCTGTCCGAGGCCCATTTCGCACGGCATTTTCGATGCAAAAGGGCCTCTTGAGTGTTGCGCGCATGTGAGGAGTGGTCCACATAACACACTCACATTTGTACGATGCTCCAGGGCCCAGCAGGGACTGCTCATGCATTTTTTCATTTTCAGCTTGAAGCCGAAAATGCTGTGTGGTCGCGCATCGCTCCGGGGCCCCGCACATATTTACCTTGCATGCAGAGCCTCAGGAGCCAGGCCAGTCGCACTTCCTGTCCCAGGCTGCACTCCAAAAGGAAGAGGCAGGGTTCTCGCGCGAGCAGGAAGGTCGTGCAGAGCCAAAGAAGCAGGGAAGCGGGATCTTCTCTGCGGAGGCTGCTCACGCGAGCACCACATCCCAGTGCCGAAAATAGGTGAGTTGCAGAAAGAGCCCGAGAGAGCAACTGCCAGTCAGAGTTGGCAACACTGAACTAGACAGACCAGTGATCTGACTCAGTACCTCTATCAAATGGCCTTATGCTAAGAAGAAACATGCATTTCTGCTTGTTACATCTGGCTTCAATGTATAAAATATACATATTTGTAGGTAAGCGTATGGGTCTGTTGAGACATGAAAAAGACACAGCTGGCTTGCATGTTTCCCCCTCCCCATCACATATGTGCAAAAGTGATCAGAAGCTTCCACAATTTGTTTGTAACAAATCTTAAGGGCTTTTCACCCCTGGTGGTGATAGGGACAAAAAAATAAAAAAGGGCAGTGGTGCTCTCTGTTGAGCACAGGCAGCTGAGAGAAGGACCCCCTACATGCAGAGGTCTCTTTGGGTATTAGAACCCTTTGGGACCAGAGGCCCCTTCACACTATGTAATTATATTGCTCTGATTCCACTTTATCTGCCACAGCTGCATCCTCTGGACTCCTGAGTTTTGTGATTTGGTAAGGCACTACAGCTCTCCGTCTGATGGCAATTACAGTGGAATCACAGAGCTATAACCACATAGCAATGAATGGGCCCCAAGGTTCCAGCTCCCATGGAAGTTCACACACTCAGGACAGGGAGTTATACAGCCTTGGCAGTCGAGCTACACATGTAAATTTGCACCTCCATGCCGTGACGTACAGGTGTGCTTCAGGTGTTATGGATCACATGCCACAGACAGAATTTCCTTGTCACATGGTCTCAGACACAAGACTCTGCAATGGCATTCAGCTGCAAGCCATCAAGGCCTGAGTGGCCGGGGATGAATGTACTCATATGTCTGACATGGCTCCCTGAGGGAGGTCCACTGGTTAATAAGGAACAACTGCATATAAAGTCTGAGTGTATACCAAAAACGTCTATGCTATTCAGCTGCCTCCTTCATTTAGATTTTTCACAAGTAGTGATCACACTGCTGAGAATGTCTAATTAGTCATTTGTCTACTTTCCTGTAGTGATTGGGAATCATCTCTTGAGGACTTGGTAGAGAAATTTTTGTACACTAATACTCCCTCTTTTCTTTCTTTCTTTCTTTCTGACCAAAAGCCATTGAATCAGGTACATGATGGCAGAAGGGGTATGTTCTAGTAATTAGTAGTAATAACAATAAAAAACAACAACAACAACAACATATATTTGCTATACTTATTTGCATTATGAAGAAAATCTACACACATTTATTTTCATTCATGTATTAATAGCTGTTACAAGCAAAGAGACCTCTGTGCAAATTTAAATAAAACATAACTGTATCAAAAATTTAGAAGCAAGAATAAAGGCATATGATACGAACAACATAAAATTTCAGTAAAAACAGAAGAGCAAGAATGAAACAATATAGCCTAAAATATATTTTAAAGAATGGGCAAAAAAGAGTTCTTTCACCAGCACTGAAATGACAAAGATGCTGGGTGAAATCTTTGTGGGGTGGACATTACACAACTGGGTGCCATCACTTGCTGTTGCTACTCACCCAACCCATCCCAGCTGGCAGTGAAGACAGAAAAGAACCTCCCATGAAGATCCCTAAATAAGCGTCCAAAATTGGAAAAGTAAATTTTTTGGTTTGTTTCTCAGAATCGCCAGCTAACATGACCAATGACTGGGGCATTCTGAGACCTTCAATCCAGAGGGAGTAACATTTTCACATTTGGGCTTTGGCTACACACCTCTGGGAAGAGGCAGTTGTTTAGATGCCATTGTCTCAATCTGTGAAAAACCTTAAAGATGAATAGGGCACTTTAAGTGGAACCAGAGACATACTAGAAGTCAGTGAAGAAGATATAGTAAATGTTACACTTGGTGATTTAACTTTCATCTCTGAGGTTATCATAATGAGCAGTAAAACAAGCATATATAATCCATCATACCAAATAATTACTAGCAGTCAAAGTGAGATTTATAAGGAATAAATTACACCAAAGCCACCTAACTTCCCCCTCTGAGAAATGCTTGGAAAGTAGCACCCAATAATTAGTAAATAATGGATCTCAGCAATTAAAGAGATTAGTAAATAATGAATCTCAAGGCCAATTCTCATGTTATATTCTCTATGTGGCACTGCCAGAGATGCTATTGCACAGCAGCAGTTCTATGCGTCCACCATACTCACCAGGGCTATGTCTATGCAGCCATGTCATGGGAGTGAACAAAATGTCGTGTTAGCACACAGACTTCAGTTTTGTGCAGATGTGAGCATGTTGGTGGGGAGACTAGGGAAGCAAGCTGCAAAACCATAAACACTACAAAATAAATTAGGCCTTGATCATGTGAGTCTGAGTTTTCCTAGCTCTGTTATGTATGTGCTGGGTTTTTTTGCTTTTAATTATAAATTTTGATTTTACAGTTGCCCCTTGCAGGATCCCTGCAAAAGTAGGAAAACCATAAATATCATAATGTACGTGTGTGTATGGGAAGGGGACCCAGACATGGTGGGAAAAGCAGGTACCTAGGGTCCAAACCAGGGCCATTTCCACACTAGACTGTTATAGCGCTATCATTTCACTTTCAACATCCTATGGAATCCTGGGGTTTGCCGTTCAGGGAGGGGCCAGCCGAGCTGCACAGTCTAATTGGAGCTGCTGGGGGGAATGTTCCCCTGGAAAAGAAACACCTGAGGTGGGGTAGGAGGTGGCAGAGACTGGAGAAACTCACAAACAATCAAATTCTGTGAAAGTTAAACCCGCAAATGTGGAGTATCAACCGTCATGGGTTTTTTGTGTGTGAGTGAGATTTTACATTTTATACTCCGCCTTTGGGTGCTTTACCCTAAAAGGCAGCTTATGTATATATTAATTAAAGGAATCCAGCATAACATTCCAGCCAAAGTCTAGTCAGAGCCTTCACAGAGTAAGTTAGTTTCTTTAGCAAAATCTACCTCTTAGGTGTTTAATGAAAGGAATCCACCACCCCCATTAATGATACACAACTTTTGGGGGGCTTCTAAGAAGCCTCTGATTGGGCACTGGGCAAACACTGAGAATGCTGGGCTAGATAGACCTTTTTTCCCCTAGCTGTATCTGAACGAAACAATGAAATTCAGCAACAGCATAACAAAAAATAAAAGAAGGAAAGGAAGGAAAGCAAGACCCATATAATGTAAAATAGGGAACCTGCTTTGGCTCTATCATTAGTAAAAGAGTTACCTTGGTTCAGGGTCTATACAGGAGCTGGTACAAAATTCTACAGCAAAAAGTAGTTCATTCTCCAATGATGTGTGATGACAGAAGCCCTAAATGGAACACACAAGGAGAAATAAAAGTGTTCCAATTTGGCAACAAAGTTGGCCTCAGCTGGCATTTGACAGAGGCAGCTCCATCTGCCAACTTAGGCTGCAAAATCTGGGTGCTGTTAAAGATAACAGAGGGTGAGAAAGAAAAAGGGATGTGATCCATATAGCATAACCCCACAGGGACGTTCTCCTTCAGAGGACACCCAGGAATGAACAGGAAGCGCACTACATGAAGGAACACGCTCACACAGCTCATATTCATTTTTCCTGCATAGGCCTCCTTCTGCCTACTGAGCAGACTGAGCCCCATCCTGACTAATGGGAGAATTGTTCTATCCATTTCAAGGAACCCTGTCCACCTAAATATCTTTGGTGAAGTGTTCCCCTACATGTTGAGCATTGAGAAGGGTGAGGAGCCACCTGGGTTGTCCACCTCAGACACCAACATGCCTTGAATAGGCCTTGGGGCTTGGCTTCCAATGTGAAAACAACACTAAAATACTTCAAACAAGGGAAGGAGGGAGGGAAAGAAAAGGAGAAATGATGAGCAGCCTGTTATGCTAAGCCAAGGGGAAAAGAGAGGGGAGAGAACGCAAAATGAAGAAGATATATGCCAGCGGTTTTCAAATATCTAAAAAACTGCCAAAAAACAAGAAAAACAATTGCCTCCAAGGCTCTGCTGACAGAAGAACAAGAAGCAACTCGTTCAGGCTGGAACCAAAGAGATTAGAGCTGGGCAACAAAAAGAAATGTTATCAAGCTGTAGAAACAACTGGGCAATTAAACAAACTGATGAACAAAGTTGCCCAGTTCTGTTTGTTTTGGTGAAGGACTTTCCTAAGAATCAGGATGAATGCCTTCCCCAGGGACGGTTTTAAATCAGTCAGTGATCACAGAGAGCTAAATTAATCTCAGCACGCATCTCAGCTCTTTTGTACTTTTTTCCAATTTCACCCATTAAGACCCAAAGAGAGGAGGATTTTGCAAGCGACGCTGCACAGCTAAGGGTCCAGCAGACAAATTCCCTTTGGCTGCCTTGCCCACAGAGGGAGCAGGGCATGTAATTGTATGTTCTGCACCAGTGCACTTAAGGCTGCAATCGTACAAAATGCAGGCCTCCTCCACACACCACATATTAGGGGCTTAAGCTGTTCCTTGACTGTATAAATTATGCAAATTGAGAGGGAGAAAGAGAAAGAGAGCCAATAATGGCCTGAGACAGGCAACACTTCCCAGATTGTACACACAGTTTATTTTGTCCCACCATTACCCCTGGTTCAAACAGGTTCTGCAACCTTTCGAGATAATACAAAAATCAGTTTACTAGAGTTGAAAGTGGGATGAGGCTACACAATGCCAGCAGCCATCCCTCTTTTGAACCCTCCTCCAACTCTCTGAAATAACACTCCCAACATCCTTCCTAGCCTTACCCTTAGGAGGAATTACAGGTGATTCCCATGGAGTATCCCACCTTAGCCAGCTGAAATCCTCAGAGCTTCAGCAATAAAGAAGAGAATCTATTTAAAGCTCAAGTCCAACAAAGCTTTCAGTGAGTGGCAATTGTGTGCAGCCAGTGTGTAACCCCAGCCTCGAAAGCTGAGCACTGAGACCAGACAAAGGATGGAGCAGCTTTCTGTCCTCAATTCCCACCTGGTGGGGGTCTCTGCCTCACAAGGGAGTTGGTGTGAAGGAGACCAGCAACACCTCCCCAAGTTGTATCTGGTGACCAAAAGCAAACCCAACTTAGGCTAGCAAGATCACGTCTACACGGCTCCCACTGTCTTGTAATAGGCCAGAAATAAGGACTGCACAGACGGAAAAATGAATCATTGTGTATGTCCAGACTGAGACCCACATAATAGAGAGCAGGGAGCCAGACCTGCCTAGCAGGGGAGAGCAGATTAACTGTGATTTAGGAGAGCTTTTGACAAGTTTCATGTTTTGACTCGTGGTTCCAGTAAAAGAGGGGTTGAGTGGGGGGAGGTTGCCTACAGGCTGGGCAGGTCTGCCAGGGCAAAACGGAGAGGGAAATTCCAGGTGACAAAGCTATGCTTGTTGGTAACCCAGTTTCCTACATCCATTTGCTGCTTTCTTTCCTTCAGCAGGAGGGGGCTGTAATAATGCTGGCAGCAAGAAGAGGGGAGAAGGGAGGGGACCCTCTTCTTTACAGTATATAGGTTGCTTCATCCGTATGTCAATGTGAAATAGGGAAAGCATGTGTGTATGTTCATATTTCTCTCAAAGAGTTTCAGGTGAATGGTCTTTTCAACTTCAAATTTCACAGATGAAGCAGCAGGAAGAAGCAAAGCCAGACGGACACCCCCCCCGCAATTCTTTCTGCAGCCTATAATGCACAAATGCCCAGCCTGACTCTCTTCTTACTGTCTTCTCCACATGGGTATCTCTAAAGCACCTATTTGATCCCCAGGGCCTTCTGGAGAGCAACCCAACCACCTGTCTTGCACACAAAGGGGACAGGCATGTGAAACCATCCCATATTTATCCAAAGGGATGCAACTCACTCACCTCTCACCCAGACAGGCACCAATTTCATCTCCCCAGAGGGGCAGTGGGGGGGAGAGGGAAGGCAAGTCCTGGTTCAACAGATGCTCTTCTTCCACAAATTGGCAGCACAGGATTGGGATGGTGGGATGTGTGAGAGAGAAGCAAAGGGATTCGAGCTGCCAAAAGGGATCCAGCAACAACCAACCAAGCAACCAACCCAGAGAGAAAGGGGGCTGCCCCTCTTCTCCCCCTCCCCCATGCTCTCGCTCTCGCCCTGTGCTGTGTGTGGAAGAGCCACAAGCCAGCTGTGCAGCAGTTTGAAATCATGACCTGGTTTTTCAATTATGCCTCCCTTCCTTGCTTCCCCCTCCTCCCCCAGCCATCTGACACACGCAAGGGGGATCGGAGGGAGGGAGCGAGGGTGCCGCTGGCCCGAAGCCCCACTGACACAGTTCCAGCGCCTCAAGGGTGCGCACCCAATCCCCCTCTCGCCCCCACGTCGGAGGAGGCGGTAGGGAAATGGATCAGTGCGCCATTCCAGCCTGCCCCCCGGAAAGTACCCACCTGGCTGGCGCTGCTCTCTCTGGATGCCCAGTCGAAGAGCTCGGGGGGGGGGTCTCGCCCAAAAGACCACGATAGTGGAGTCAGGGCGACTGCAGCTCTTAAAGGTCCTCTTCCAGTCTCATTTAACGTTGGGGGTTAGTTTGTGCGGGACCCCCTGGAAGGGGTCCATCGCCACTCAGGGGGCTCTCGCTACCTCCGCTGCGAGCCCCAGCCGCCTCTCCGCCGGACCGTACCTGGAAGGGACCATGCCTGCTGCCAGCCGGCCGGCCGACCAGCCACCTCGTAAGCCGCGGGGAGAGCGCGCGCTCTTCGCCCCCCTCCCGGGAGGTTCCCGGGGGTTCCCCCGCTCTTTCCCCGGCTCCCCCCGCTTTCCTCCGCCTTGGCGTTGTCGAGACGCTGGGCAGCGCCGCCGTCGATCTCTTTCCGCTGGCGGGGCGAGAAGCCCGGCCGCTCTCTTCTTGCCCGGCTGCTGCTCCTGCGGCGGCGCGTCTTCCTGGGACGTCGCGGCTGCGGAGGCCCCCGCGCACAGGGGACCGGGCAGCGCGGGAAGGAGTCGGGGGCGGCTCTCTTTTCCTTCGCGGTCGGTCGGAGGAGAGCCCCCGGAGTCGGGCGAGCAGGGGGCGGCCGCTCTCAGCGCCCCTCGCTTTGCACGGGCTCTGCAGACTCCGAGCGGAGCATCCCACCGGCCGGAAGGCGGAGCTCCGCGCGGAGGCCCGGCCCCGCGCCGCCTCCTTCCACGCTCTCTTGCCAGCCGCCGCAGGCTTGGAGAGGGGGGCGCCGAGGCCATCCAGCCCACCCCTCCTCTGGGGCAGGGCTCCGGCAGGGCTTCTGACCTGCGGGGGAGTCCGACCTGCCCAGCCCATTTCCGCACTAGGTTGTTGTAGCGCTGTGATTGCACTTTCAACATCGGATGAAATCTTGGGGTTTGCAGTTTAGGGAGGGGCCGGCTACAAGAATGTAGTGCGGAAATGGCCTTGCTCTCAGCCTCTTGAAGGGCTCACAGCAAATTTTTTAAAACAGTAAAAATAAAAAGTGGGTTTTGCTGAGAAGCAGCAGCTGCATAGCACGTTGACAATTTTATTCATGATTTTTTCAAGGCAATGACTAGATGCATGTGTGTGTGCGCGCCTGTGAGAGAGAGAGAGAGAATCTCCATAATTTTCGGGGGGGGGGGCGGATGGAAACTACAGTTCTCCCTCCACGTTGGCGGGTTTGAGACTGACGGATGTGATTATTCAAGGGTGGCCTCAGGCCCCTCCCTAAACTGCAAACCGCAGGATTCCATAGGATGTTGAAAGTGGAATCGTAGCGTTACAACAGCCTAGTTTAGAAATGGCCACAGCTACCTTAGTGGTGATGTAATTGAGCGTAATTTGCTGTACTGGAAGGATTTAAAATATTGCCCTAAACAATGTCCTGCAATGCCTGTTTGGTTTCCCTTGGGAGAAAAAAAAAGGGTGTTATGACAGGGGAATCTTGGACATTATATCTACTAAGTGGAAAAATTAAATGATATTCAAGTTAATATGTAAAGGTAGAAATCAGATTAATTTCAGATAGAACTTTGCTATGTTGCAACCATAAGCAATAGATATTTGCCTTTTATTACTCCAAATAATTTTAATGCAAATTATTCTGAACACTTACTTTGTCTTTCTCGTTCTACATCTGAAGTTTAACTTTGGATTCTTTCCTAGCTTGTCATGCAGGTAAGTGAACTTAGCGCCTTTCCGCGCTACCCTGTTACAGTCTGTTATTCCACTTTTAACCTTCTGTGGGATTCTGGGGTTTGTAGTTTACTGAGGCCAAAGAGCTCTCCGGCTGAGAATTCTAAGTGCTCCTCCCTAAACTGCAAACTCCAGGATTCCATAGGAGGTTGAAAGTGGAATAATAGCACTATAACAGTCTAGTGCAGAAATGGCCCCAGTGTGCCACTTGCTTTCCTTTCCCTAGGGCTAAGAAGAGAGCAACCTCAGGGGCACCGTTAGGTAGAAGTAGGGAGAAGAATTGTACTAGTCTACCTCACTGATCTGTTGCTGCTGCCACTGCTTCCTCTTACCTCCTGAAGGTGATTAGTGAATTTTCTTCTTGCAGCAGCACAGCTTTATTCATCTGGTGGATTTTTTTTTTCACCTATGGAATTACCTCGTTGCAGTTGCCCTACTTTAACCACAGGGGGGTCTAGACACCCCTCCTTCTTCCCCACCACATTCTTCATCTCCTTTCCACCCAGGAGTGCATTCAAATAAAGTCTTTATTGTGCAGTTCCACTGCCACATTCATGGGTTGTTGTTATAAGTACAGTCAGTCCTCTGCATTTGCGGATTTGACTTTCACGGATTTGATTATTTGCAAATTTCTCCAGCCCTTGCCCCACCCCCCACCTCAAGTGCTTCTTCTCTGGGCAGCTCTGACCAGGCTATGCAACCCTTTAAAAATCTGCATCTGGTGGTCCTCCTTCTCCTCCACCAGCCACTGCCTGATCAACTAAGGATGCATTGCAACCCAGTTTTCCAGCACCACAAACCCTCTCGCAGTGCCCCACATGCACACCTAAGGAAGGAGATGGGCAAAGAGAGGAAGTTTAGGGCCACCACACTGACCCACCACCTCTTCCTCTACCTTCCCTGATCTGGTTTGAATCACGAGTGTCCATTCTCCCCAGCATGCCTTGGCCCCCTTCCCACAGACAAACATATTTTAATATTTGCAATTTTTCCACTTTTGCAGGGGTTCCATGCCCCTAAACCTAGCAAATGTGGAAGGCCAATTGTATTATATATATATATATGCCCCATTACAAAGCCTAAAATAGACACAGTTAAAATTTACATCATACAAAGTGAAAAATATAAATTAAACTGATGATGCTCTTGAGACCAGGACAAGGAGCAATGGATGCAAGCTGCAGGAGGGGAGATTCCGCCTGAACCTCAGGAGGAATTTCCTGACAGTCAGGGCTGTCCAGCAGTGGAATGTGCTGCCACAGAGTGTGGTGGAGTCTCCTTCTTTGGAGGTTTTTAAGCGGAGGCTGGATGGCCACTTGTCGGGAGTGCTGAGGGTTTTCCTGCATGGCAGGGGGTTGGACTGGATGGCCCTTGTGGTCTCTTCCAACTCTACATTTCTATGATTCTATGATTCTATGATAAAAGCTCTTAAAAGTATAACAATTAAAAATACCAAATATAACAAATGTTTTTAAAGGGGATCTAGATAAGATTCCCTTCGACTGTACTTTCCCTCCACTTCTTTATGTTTTTTTATCAGCAAAGAAACTCATTATGGAAGAAAAAATAAAATAACTGTGCAATGCAAGTAACAGAGAATCTACAAAGAATGATGAAGCAGTGAGAAAAGAACCAAAGTGTAACAAAAGTGAAACAGGTATATCTGGACCTCTCCTAAAATCACATGTTTAGAGGACAATAAAGGCCTGGTATAAAATCAATTCTGCCTAAATGTCCTAGAGATGCCAGATCTCATCTGATCTTGGAGGATAAGCAGGGTCAGTTCCACTTGTGTAGGGGCGTGGCGGTGGAGGAGAATTCGCCCCAGGCGGCAATATTTTTTGGGCATCTTGGCCTGTAGCAACGCCCCGTGCATCCTGGCCATGCCCCCACACACTGCAGCCACGCCCCCACACACAGTGGCCATGCCCCATGCGCTGTAGCCCCGACCCCCTCCCGCCCTCCTCTCCACACACTCCAAGCTGCGCCACTGGTCAGTTTTGGTTATTACTTGTATGGAAGAACACCAATGAATACCAGGTTTTGTAGGCTGTATAGTTAGCGCTTCATATCCATGGATTCGCTGTCTGCAGACTCAATCAACCATGGCTTGAAAATATTTTAAAAAAGAAAAGATTTCCAAAAAGCAAACTTTGGTCTTGCCAGCTTATGTAAGGGATGCTATTTTACAAATGCTGGTATCCACAGGGGGTCCTGGAATCAAACCCTAGCAGATACTGAGGGCCTACTGTATTGCATAAGAAGGAACTGGCAAAACCACCTGTGAGTATTCCTTACCTAAGAAACCCTATGAAAGTCAAGGGGTCACCGTGCGTTGACAGGCAACTTGAATGCACATACACGCCCACCTGGCAGCATAAAGGCTAAATATTAACTGTCTGGACTTAATAACAGGATAGCTAAGTGCAGAGAGACAGCCACTTTCACAACACTCACAAGCATTCTCTATATTAAAGTTAGCAGCCAGTTAAAGAATTGTTAGGGAATGTGTCATCTGTCTTTAAAGCAAGTAATTGATGAATGTCCAAGGCATGCATATTACCAAAACTTTATAGTTTCCAACATAGAAATATTGGAGGAAGTATGAGATGGCCTACAATTTAACAACAAACTCTACTGCTCCGTTAAACATTCTTTTTTTCTTTTCTTTTTTTTTATTCCACACCAAAACCAAAATAGCTGCAGAATATTAATTTGCAACTCTTCCAATACAATTTGTCATGATGGATTAAATTAGCATTTTCTTGTTTTGTAACTAAAATTTTAATTGATTAATCCACTGATTAAAACTTGTATTTGAGTTTCATTTTTCAGGTTTCACTGCAACACCCCCAAGGTACCACCATTACAGAATTTCTTATTATCCTCTGAGGATGAACATGGTTCATTCGAATCTATGAAAACCTTCACTTCATCAAAAGGCCCTTTTCCATACTATTTGTTACTTGATCCTGTTCAACAGCAAAACAAAAGGCTTATAGTCTGTCAAAATTGCACAAAAGGTAGGTACACAACTGGAATCAAGCATGAAGGGATAGATTGCTTCAGGGATTGCAGTAGGAAAGACCATGAGCAAAGAAGATGCTTTTTACATATACAAACACACACACACACACAAGCTTTGGCATTTCTGTTCCAAATTACCCCCTCTTAAAATGATTTTATTTAACAAAAGTGGTCATCAGAGTTTTGTTACATGTGTTTAAAGGCCAAACTATATTGATTTCCAAGATGTATAAATTATTATTAAGAATTAGTATTGAGGAGGAATAGGTAAAAGAAAGTGGGCTCAGTGCCTAGGATTCAATCGAACTAATGGGAAGAAATCTGGATTAAGTGATTAAAATTTACTTGCTGTAATGACCTTAAAGAAAACTTTTATAAAATTATGTTTAAATGGTACATGATCCCTAGTAAACTATCTAAAACATATTTTTCTGGTTTGTGTTTTTTATTTTTTCCCCTTTTTTTCTTCTTTTTCTTTATTTTTTCTTTTTACTTACTGATTTTTTTTTCTTCTTTTAGATATGATAGGTTAGGAGGATTTATACGTTGTATGTGTTACATGTGGCTCTTTTTTTTAAAAAAAAAGGCCGAGCTACGCATTTCATGAAGAGAATTCATGCCAGAAAGAGGTACAGATTCATTGTAGGTTGCAATGTACTATATGGAAATTCAGTTGTGGAAGAAAAAAGCTAGGATACCTGGCACAGCAGCTACAGCCAGGATTATGTTTTGTTCATATCCTGCCCATTCTCAGTGTGGTATACATGGTTTACCATTCTTACACCACTAATTTTATCCTTACAACCTCTCTCACCTGTAGGGTAGCCAGAAAGATAGCCCCTGACTCTTGGTTCTCTTGGTTCATGGTACCATGTGGTTTAGACCAGGATGTCCAACTGTTGGATGTCCAACAGTGTTTGATGAATGCTTGAAGATGGAAAGCAAGGACACGGATGCCACCTCCTTGCCCCCTCACCCACCCTTTGCTGTCTTTTTTGCCCTCCTCATACAGACAGGTCACTTCTGCAGTAGGAAACCCTTACTATCTGTGTAGGAGGGCTAAGAGGGTAGTGTAGTAAGCCTTCTTGGAGGTGGCTCTCAGTCTTTGAGTCTCCAGATGGTTGGGATTTCAACTCCCAGAATTCCTGACTATTAGCCATGTTGGCTGGGCCTTCTATGGGACAAAGTCCAAAAGGTTTGATGGGAAAACCACACCTCTAAAGGAATAGGAACATCCTTGGCCCATCAAACAATTGATCCAAAACCACAATCTTCCCCTTTGCTCCCACATAGCATAGGTAGATTGGGGCAATGTTAAGGCTGTTCTCATTCCTCTCAGTGTCCCATAGTGCAATGCCAAAGAGTGTAGCATCATGTATTCTGTCATACAGAGAACATAATCTATGCTGCTCTCCCAAATGGTAGGCAGCTACTCTGTTGCTGTACATTTCTTTCCTTCTTGAAAGCTTTTAGAAGAAGCCAGGGGTGCATAGTTTTCATACGTCCAAGAGAATCCCAAGCTTCCTTGGAAGCTGTTCAGAAATAGGTCACAAGTTTCTCTGAAAAACTGATTCCAAACATTATCAATTTTCCCCTGCAAAGTGTAGCCATAGGTGAACACTGGGAGTGTGTTCTTTTGCGTTGAAGTAACAGTGAGGTCCAGAAGGCCTAGTCAATACTCAAAACACCCTAGTCTAGAATGTGCTTCAGATTCCCCTGCCACAGACAGACAGACACAGCAGACAACCCAATACTTAAAAGTTTGAAAACTACTGCACTTCACTCACTGGGGCTTCATTTTAGCTAATCTTTAATCTAATCTCTTTGTTTGATAAAGTTATAAGCTTGGTAGATCAGGGGAGTGCTGTGGATATAGAATATCTTGATTTCACTAAGGCTTTTTGACAAGGTCTCCCATGATATTCTTGCTGGCAGTGGATGGACTGTCAGCTAGACAGTGTTACAGTTAGGTAGATTTGTGATTGGTTAACAGACTGAACCCAGAGAGTGCTCATCAGTGGTTGCTCTTCATTCTGTACAGAAGACACTAGGGATTTGCCTCAGAGTTCTTTATAAATAACTTAGTTGGTAGCATGTTTATCAAATTTGTCAGATGGAGGGAGGGGATAACAAATACCCCAGAGGACAGGATCAGAATTCAAAATGCCCTTGACAGATAGGACAGCTGTGCCAAAACTAACAAAATGAATTTCGGGGCGGAGGGAGGTAAATGTAAGGATGAGTGACACCTGACTTGAAAGCAGTACATGTGAAAAGGATCTAAGGGTCTTAGTAGATCACAACCTAAACATGAGTGAACAATGTGATGCAGCAAACAAGAAAGGCAATATATCAACAGGATCATAGTGGCCAGATTGAGGAATGTTGGAGTTGCACTCTATTCTTCTTTGGTCAGGTCTCACCTGGAATAGCGTGTTCATTTCTGGGCACCACAGTTCAAGAAGGATATTGACATGTTTAGAGAAGAGCAACCAAGATGATGAAAGGTTTAAAAATAAAGTCTTATGAGGAACAACTGTGGGAAATGGGTATGTTTAGCTGGAAGAAGAGAAGACTGAAAGATAACATGATAGACACCTTTAAACGTCTGAATGGATGTCATGGAGAAGATGGAGCAAACTTAATTCAAATTACAAGAAAAGAGATTCCCTCCTAAACATTAGGAAGAATATCTTTACTGTAAGAACTTTCAGCAGTGAAATGGACTTGCTCAAATAGTGCTGAACTGTCTATTTTTGGAGATCTTTACACAAAGGTTGGATGGGCATCTTTCAGGTGTGCTTTAGTTGTGTATTTCTGTATAGCAAGGGGTTGGCCTAGATGGCCCTTGTGGTATCTTCTAGCTCTAAGATTCTATCATTCTATGTTTTAGTTTTGCTAAGTTCTCAAACTTCCAAATCAATTTTGCCTTTTCTCAGACTCCAATCAATGCAGGCCAAAACAGATTTGCAGTTAGGGCAATCAAAAATTGAGAGCAACCAAAACTAATAGATTCACCCACCCCTAGATAAGCAGTATTTAAGAAGGTGAGTACACCAGAGTAGAAAAGCCTATACAAGCACAGAAAACAATTGGATCCAGTCTGAATGCTTGGATTTTAGATTATTTTGTTCTACTTTCTCCGGCTGGATGAAGTTGCTTTAAAACCCAAATATTCCAACTGCAATTGCTTTCTGGACCTGGTAGAAGCTTATTGAAATTAGGGTTGTCAAATCCTAGTACTGTATTTCTTTGATAAGCCCTCAGACTGAAGCTGGCTGGCTTCTGCCCTTCTGGGAGAACCATGTCAAGCTTCAGCTTGGATTAATTTACTTCTTTGACAATTGGTTGTTTTGACATTTACATAACAGAGGCAAATGTAGCACAGCATGGCAGAAGATATAGCTATTTAAGCAGGCAAAAAAGTCAAACAGGGTAACTAAGAGCAATATGTTGACAGCTCCTCTTCAATTTTAGTATAGGAAACTCCTCCAGTGAATATGGGGGAATCTGTTGCCAGAAACAGTGACAGTGATGATTTGGTGGGTTTAGACTCAATGCGTCCCATTTCAAGAGGGTCCTTTCAAGATACTGTGGGATCCAATGTGGAAAATACAAACAGCATGTGCATGCTTGCACAATCTCAATTACACTCTTTCTCTCTCTCTTTTCTCTCTTTCTCACACTAAATGACATGAGGTGGAATTTACTGAGATCTTCTGCACAAATTGCACTGAAATTAATAGAAGCTGCACAAGAGTGCTTTGTAGCATCAACAAGCAGCAACACATGATCCCCTACCTACAAGGTCATGTTCTAGGACAGAGTGGGAATTTTGAGGGCCTCCCAATGTTGTTGAACTCAACTCCCAGCATTCCTTTATGGTAGATAGGGCTGCTGGGAGTTGCAGTCCACCAACATGATTCCCATTCCTGTTCTTGGATAACATCCTAATTCAGCTATGTTTAATTTTGACAAAGCTTCCAAAAGTAATTGCTATGTCCTACCCCTTTGCTGAACCAGAGGAGAGCTATAACTACTTACTGATAAGAGAAGGACATTCTGTACATATTCAACTTTAAGCTACCAATTGTTTATGCACATTTCAGGCTTTAGATATAGGTTGGAAATCAGGGCCGTGATTAGGCCATACATTCAAAGAATGACGGACATTAGCCTGAGTATCACAAGGATATAGCTGAGACCACCAGCCACTGTGTGGCCAGCTAAGGACACATGCAGTCTGATTTCTCAGAACCACAAACTCCCTCCTGATGCCACCCCCATACCGAAAGAAACAGATGGGTAAGAGATAGGAGGTATAAGTCCAGCAGGCTGACCCACCCTCTTTATCTCTTCTTTCCCTGATGTGGTTTGGAGCCTGGGTGCCTGATCTCCCAATAATGCCTTGGTCCCCTTCCACAGACACACAGACATTTGAATAATTGTGATTTTTCCACTTTTGCTAGATTTCTGTGCCCTTAACCCCAGCAAATGTGGACGGCCAACTGTACTTGACATTAATGGAGAGATACATACAGTCACCCTGCCTTTGACATAAAGTCATACCCTCTGGCTACAAAGAACAATGTATGAGCTAAGCTACCTTTAACAACAACAACAAAAAGCCTTCACATAATGCCCCACTGCTACTTCCTCTCATCCTTATGAAGCCCTTAATCTCACACAAACCTCACTCCTCATGCCAGACAGTGACTAATAAATTCTGCTATTGTTGTTGCTGTTGTGTGCCATCAAGTCCTTTCCAACTCATGGAGACTCTAAGGCAGTGGTTCTCAACCTGTGGGTCCCCAGATGTTTGTGGACTTCAGCTCCCAGAAGCCCCAGCCACTATGGTCAATGCTCAGGGCTTCTGGGAGCTGAAGTCCATGAACATCTGGGGACCCACAGGTTGAGAACCACTGCCCTAAGGTGACCCTATCATGGGGTTTTTTGGGGGGCTGAGAGTGTGTGACACACTCAAGGTCATTCCGTGGGTTTCCATGGCCAAGCGGGTAATCAAACCCTGGTCTCCAGAGTTGTAGTCCAACTTTCAAATCACTGCACTATGTTGGCTCTCTAAATTCTGCTATACCCAACTGTATTTACTCACCCAATTACCCTTTTCTGTCTGTATGCCTAATCAGACTTGGGACTGTGATCAGCTCTTTGAGAACAGCCCTCATTTTTGCCATAACAGCCACATACAGTGTAGAAGATGCTATATTGACAACTATACTTTTCTAAGGATGAGTTCAATAGTTTTCACAGACTAAGCTAGGGTTTTTTCCATTTGCTATTTCACTAGTCCATTTCATATGTTCATCCTAAATTTGAAGGAGCAGGGATTTTGAGTTGGGAGGGGGGGATATTCCTCCCACCATGTTCATCTACCAATCCAAACACACATACACTATGAACCACACAAGATGAGCCTCACCAACCCATCCAATGTTCACTCCCAGCCCAACCAATCAAAACTCACCTGGCTCTGCCCAGCTTTTCTTACCCACTGATCTGTGTTCTCAAAATCCACAACTTGGCTCCCCTAATGTCATCTTCACTCTATGAATGACTAAACCTTCCACAACCCAGACACAGATCCCTAATCCCCTTCAGTGAGATTTTACCCACAGCCATTTACTATACACTCCCCCCACTCCACTCTCATGACTGGATAGGCTGAAACATACTAAATAGGGCCTGATCCTGGCAGCTGCTCAAACAAAAGGAATTGGGCAGGTTCTTTGTAATTAAAATAGGGTCATGGCATTCAACTCTTCTCAGGACGAGTGCTTTGGTTCAATATGTGTAGTAAATTTCTTCACGTCTCATTCCCCTTTGCTGCTCCATTTTTAACTACAAAGAGGAGCAGCTGACCCATACAAAGGAGAAACAGTGGGTTCCACCACTGTGCAAGAGGTAAGGCAATGAGATATAGCCCATTCATTCTAATGACTATAGCAGCAAATCTCCCCCTCGTGCTAATGGAATTGCCTACGGTCCCCCTCATTCCCCCTCCTCTTCCTCCGAGGGAAAGCAAAGGCTGAAAGACCCACTGCTTTGAATGAAGTTTGGACACAGTTCCTATAGCCGCAGATGTACACATACCCACCTCCAACAGCCAAACCTGCTGCCTCAACCCCCTGCTCTGTCAGGGACAGGAGGTGGGGGCCCTCTCTCATTTGGATTTTATTTCAAGGCACCACTGAATGTCTCCATTTATTCTGCCACCTAGATTTTGCTGTGTGTGCATTTTTCACGGGGCCTCGCTGTCATTGCTGCAAACTCACAAAATGTTCAGGCTGCTAAAGTTCAGATAGGCATGCGAACAGTGTTGCACCCAACACCCTCCTCCTGAAATATGCATGTCTCATCTCAGTGTTCTTGTTGTTCAAATTTACTTTGTTTACTACAGAAAGGCAGACTTCCTAGTTTGTGCTCTTTGGTAGATCTCAGCTCTGTCATTTTAGCAGAAGTCAGCATACTGTGTGTGTGTATATGTGTGTGTGTGTGTGTGTGTGTGTGTAAATTTGTATCATTGTTTTTCAGTTTATCTTCTTCTTTTCTAGTTTCTGCAAATTAGAGGAGGCAACATACATGCCCATGAATGCTTCCCTCCTTAACAGAAAATGTTGCTGAATGTGCTTTGGTTGCAGTAATAAATACAAGTTGTGCTGAAAGTAATGCCTCTGTGCCATTTTCTCTGAAACTATTAATCCAAATGTGATGCTTTTACACCACCAGATAGAGTAATTCTTTCTTACTGTATGTCTATGTGTTGCACGAGCATGGATATGAAGCAGAAACAAGGAGCACTCATCAAGTTCTTGACCAAAGAAGGATGTGCTGCTGCCGACATCCACAGAAGGCTCAGAAATGTCTATGGTGAGGTAACAATTGATGAGACTAATTTGCAAAGATGGGTGAAAATGTTTAAAGAAGGAGAAAACAGTGTTGAAGACAAACCATGTAGTGGAAGGCCATTGATGGCAGTCACTAATGAAAACTAAAACAGAGTGGACGACATGATTCGTGCAGACCAGCATGTGACTGTCCTAGAGATTGTTGTGGAATCTGGCTGTGGCAACAGTGCTGCTGAGCAGATTATCGGCAGCCTTGGACACATGAAAGTGTGTGCCAAGTGGGATCCTCATCAGTTAATAGCTGATTTGAAAGAGAAGAGACTGCACATGTATTTGGAACTGTTAAAAGTATTTGAACTAGCGATGAGACCTTGGACATACCTGTATGACCCAGATACCATGAATTAATCCATGGGGTAGTGACACCATCTCCTTAGACCAAAGAAATTCAAAAGCCAGAGCTCAGCACAGAAGATTATGGTGAAGGTCTTCTGGGATGACAAGGGGGTGGTTTTGCTTGATTTCTTTGAGCATGGGACAACAATGAACAGGAGCCGCTACATTGTATCACTCCAGAAACTTTGAAAAGCTGTCTGTAAGAAAAAAACACAGAAATAGCTGAATGCAATCCAGTTACACCATGATAATGCATAACTGTGATTTCTTTGGCAAATCATAGGCCCTTTCCACACCTTACTTTCTTCCAGCACTGGAGTGCAGGGACTGCGCAAGCAGCCTCCAGCGAGAGGTTCTCACGTCTGGGGTCCTTCTGCTCTGCATGAGCTGCCTGCTCGCACAAGAGCCCCACCTCTTCCTTCCGCAGTGCAGCCTGGGAGTTTCCCAGGCTGCGCTGGGGCAGGAAGCATGACCGGTTCCGGAGGCTCCGCACACCAGGTAAGTGTGCGCGGGGCCTAGGAGCAATGCGCAATCGCACACCATTTTCAGCTTCCAGACAAAAATGAAAGGGTGCACGATCGGAGTGTGTCGTGCAGATCACTCCTAACAATCGCGAGACGTTTCAGGCCCTCTTTCGCATGGAAAATGCCATGTGAAAAGGGCCAAAATTTCTTGTACAAATGGAATGGCTAGTGGTGCTACTTCTGCCTTACAGTCTTGATCTGGAGCCCTCAGACTTTCACTTGTTTGGTCAAATGAAGGAAAGACTTTGGGGATTGTTACCAGGCTGCACACCCCCACACTTTGATATGGTTAAACTGGTAAATATTAATTGACATAAACATAAATTATACACTGCTATGACTGCATGGCCATGCTGGCTAAGAGGAAGGATTGGCTGAACACGTGCAAGAACTAGGTCAGGCAGGACCTCAAGGCATGGCCAGGTCGTAGTTAGGAAATCATCGGGGCACTCCAGCGACAGTGGACACACAAATGTCTGTCAACAACTGTCAACTTCAGCAACAATAGGACCCAAAACTAAACTAATTTATCTTCAACCATCTTTCCACTCCCTGGCAAAGTCTTCTTTTATTTCCTTTCTTGCCCAGCAGTCAAGGAGCTATCATGATTCCTAACAGTCCTTTGTCACCTAATGCTAAGGCCATTAGTCCATTCCAGACCCCATTGTTTGTGCTGCCAGAGAGCCATTAACACTTTTGCCCTCCAGGTAGACGTAGATTATTTAAACCTTGACTCCGGACTAGCCAACTCATAGTACTCATTATCACTCTACCACTCCGATTCCTGATTTGTACTATCCTTGGACTTCTAGTCTAAGCCACATAACTTCTTTGCCTCTCCCTGGATTGGTAAATATCACCCACTTTACGCTAAACTCTTGCTATCCAAACTTTTCCTCTCTTTTCCCTCAGTTAGCCTTGTGAGATTGTGAGACTGCTTGGATCTTGTCTGTGTGTGATATTGTTAATTCACTCAATAAAATAAACAAGCTTACTTTTGAATCTCTGGTTGGTTCTTCCCTGCATTATTACTGGTATAGACAGAAGTAAAAGATCTTGTAAGGTCATTCACCTCTCACAGGCCTCCTCCCTGAGCTAATATTCCCCACTGTTTCATGGAGGTAATGGCATTGCAGGTGGACCCTGAGTCACCTATGTTTTGGGGTAACAGGACAGCACTTTGATGATGTCTATGAAGTGGAAGATGCTATCAGACAGTAGACCAGGGAGTACATGAAAGAGGTTTTCCAAAGTGGATTTGATAAGTGGGTTCAAAAATGGCAAAATGCATTGCTGCTGGTGGAAACTATTTTGAATAGTATCACGTTGAATAATTGAATAGTATCATGTTGTAGATAAAGAGTTACTTTACAGATGTGTATTCAGTTGCATATGTCTCATGTTGCTAATAAAGGAGTCACGACTTAACAGGCATTATTTTCAGTACAACCCCCATACAATCAGATTCACTGTGGGATTTAAGCCATTTCCGCACTAGACTATTAAGCGCTATATTCCGCTTTCAACATCCTATGGATCCTGGGGTTTGCAGTTTTGGGAGAGGCTGGACTGCCCCTCCTGAAACTGCAAACCTCAGGATTCCATAGGATGTTGAAAGTGGAATAATAGCGCTATAACAGTCTCGTGCAGAAATGGCCTTAGACTTCTATTATATGTCAGTGGAGCAGGGGAGAAGACTACTGTCATCCACTTAGTTTACTAATATATTCTACTTCAAAAGCCAGCAACGGGCTTTTGCAAGGCAAATCAACATACCTGCAGCTGGTAAGATCATTCACCACAGTCCACGACGGAATGGTAGAGCTAAAGTGGATTCAATAAATCAGTGGAACTTTCCAAGAGCTGGCCTACCACGTTCCCATTGATTCAATGGGTCTTCTCTTGCTGGAGCTAACAATTAGATTTAGGCCATACTCATCAGTGAAATGGTGGTGGGTATGAGAGTGCATGAAACAAATCCTCTGGCAAAAGGTTACACACCTTTGAGACAACCAAGTCAGCTAGGCCTGCAAGTGAAATTTAGAAAGAGGAAACACAAGATAGGTCATTCAAATTCAAATGCAGACAGAATTGCACATATCAGGCATGCCAGAAAAGCCCTCAGATATGCGTATTGTAAAGTTTGTGTATACAAAGTATGGGGGTGGAGGGAAGGACGGGGAGAGATTTTTGAAAACAAAAGCCAGAATGAAAAGCATAATCCATGTGATAAATCCCCTTTTCTGTGGGGAACATGTCAGGTCCTGAGGAGAAAGGGGCTGGAATGTGCAGGGCAGACCACACAAACCAACGAGACAAAACCACCCATGAGGGTGAAGAGGAGGCGGGGCATGAGCCAGACAAGGGGAATGGAGCTGAAAGAAAAAGAATGACCAAGACTGGCACAAAGGGGCCGAGTGGCACAAAGATGCACAGAGAGGGAACGGGAGACAGCAAGCAGAGAAAAGACAAGGGCAGGCAAAGATGACAAGGGTGCTGAGAAAGAGGAGGTGCTGGAAACAGGTAGCAAGGCAATGAACCCTGGGAATGCAGGAGGCTGAAGAGAAAAACAGGAACTTGAAAGATCCCAAAAAGTTCACTATGCAAATCAAACCGTTCCAGCACTTCTAACTGGAGTTCTGCAGCAGCATGCTGGGAATTTGTCACAACAGCCAAATCCTGACTGACCATGTTTCTGCTTGACATTGCTAAAGTTGTTTGGAGCTGTATTTTCTGCTCCACAGTAATCCCTGCAAGCACAGAAGACATAAATCATTTAATAGCAGACAGTGGCATACCTAGTATATTTGGCACTCAGATGGGGATAATTTTTAACACCTCCATTATCTCTACAACAAAATTATTCTCAGCAATTATCATTAAATGTAACGACTCATAACAATGGCCAGAAAAAAAAACTTGGACACTGAACATTCTCTTTCTTGAACTTTGTGTATACAATCATGCCAATAAAAATAAATAAGTAAGTAAATTGTAACTTTGTATTTGCATTTTATTCCTTGTCTTTCTTCAATAGTTGTTCCAAGTCTTTGCTAGCTTTTGCTAGTAGCATGGTATCATCTGCATATCTTGATGTTTCTTCCTCCATTGTTCACATCTTCTGTCTACAAGTCTAATCCAGCTTTCTGTATAGTATGTGCAGCATATAATTAGGCAAAGTGACAAAATGCAGCCTTGCCTGACCTCCTTACTAATGGCAAACTGTTCAGTTTTTCTCTGTTCTGATTTGACAGTAGCTTCTTGTCCTGAATATAAGCAAAGCCCCAAGACAATCAAAAACTGTGATACGCCCATTTCTTTAAGAGCAATGCATATTTTTTTCTTGAGCTACACAATCAAAGACTTTGCTACAATCTGATCCCTACTGCCTCTTCCTTTTCTAAATCCAGCTTGGACATCTGGCATTTTCCATTCCATATACAGTCAAATTCTTTTTTCCCCTCTTAGCATCACTTAGCTTGCACTGGAGATTAATGCAATTGAGTGGTGGTTATGACAATTCCTGGGTCCTATTTCTTGGGGCCTAGAATATATATAGAGTGTTTCCAGTCTGTGATACATTGCTTTGTCTTCCATGTTTGTTGGCAAATTTTAATTAGAATTTGAGTGGATACTAGCTCAGTAGCTTGAAACAGTTGTATCAGTATGCCACATGTCCCTGTGATTTATTTTTCCCAACTGCCTTGAGTGCAGGTGTTACTTCATTTTCTAAAGTTGTGGTTTCATCAAATGGTTCTTCCTTGAATGAATCTGTCATCCTTTCATCCCTTTTATATATCTCTATAGTGTATTATCATATTTTTTTATTTCTTCTTGATCATGTAGGTCATATGCTGGTCATATAGCATCTGTACTCTTGGTTTAAATTTTCCTTTGATTTCTCAGATCTTATGGAAGAGACCTCTTGTTTTATTCTATTTCTGTACATTGACCATTAGTTCTCTTTCTCCCTCTGCACGGATGCATTCAAGATTCTGACCCTGCTTCTGTCACCTTTTATTTTTGCTTCTTGTCTATCTGTAACTGGTTGGAAATTTTCATCTGTTATACAATGAGGCTTTTTGTTCTTTCTGGCTATAGACAGTATATTTTTACATTCTTCCTTTACAACGACCCTTACTTCAGACCAGAGTTCTGGCTCCCAGTCAATTAGGCTTAATAGTGCAAATCTATTTTTTAAACTCTTTAAATTCTACAAGGATATTCTTCAGGTTGCATTTGGCATAGGGACTGATTTAGTGTTCTTCTTTAGCTTTACACTAATTTTAGCTATTAGCAATTCATGGTTGGTACCACAACTGCTCCTGGTCTTGTTTTTGAGGAAAGAATGGAATCTATTTGATTTCTATATTGGGCATCATGTTTCTTTGGTTGCCTGAAGAATGTGCTTGCAGTGAACCAGCTATTGGCCTCAAAAAATTCAGTGACTTGCTCTCCTACTTCTTTTGTTGATCTTAGGCCAAATTCTCCAATAATGTTTGAAGGCAGAATAAGGCAGAATAAGAATCCCATAGATTTTGGGGGTTTTTTCTCCCTAAGTCTGCCTGAATAGAATCGTGCACTGTTTACTTCAAGGCCTTTTCCACACTACACTGTTACAGTGCTATTATTCCACTTTCAATATCCTATGGAATCCTGGGGTTTGCAGTTTAATGGTGGGGCATTTAGAATTCTCAGCCAGAGAGCTCTTTGGCCTCAGTAAACTACAAACCCCAGAATTCTACAGGATGTTGAAAGTGGAATAATAGCACTAAAACAGTGTAATGCAGAAATGGCCATTGTATCTGAGAAACTGGAGTGATGTCCACAAATGCTTGTGCTAAAATATAAAGCAGTGTTTTAAAAGGCCTGCTAGAATTCGTTTTCCCCCCTCCACTTCCATTTTTCCTTCTGCTGCAAAACAGCCTAAGAGAACTTCTCTGTGGATGGATAGTTTCATTTCCAAAAGGAAGCAGCACCTACCATCTCCCCACCCACCATCTCCTCCCTTCTTTTCTGCCTTATTCAAAGAAATTCCAAGGGGAAGAGAGAGAGGGGTGGAGATAAGCTGCCTTGAGGCAGGTTGCCAGTGTCTGCTGCTCAGTCCGAGTTCCTTGCAGCCAAGCCCTTCTTTCCATTTCTGGCATCACAGTAAGCAGAGGGAGGGGGGATGAGAAGCTGCCATTGCATCTCCTTAAGTTTTGCACCTGGGATGGAGCGCACCCCCTTTCCCCCTTTTGCTCCCCTAATGATAGTGAGTTTAGTTCACTTTTGCCCAGAGGTGGATCTAGGGTGGGGCAACTGGGATGTATGCCCCAGGCGCCAAATTCAGAGGAGCGCAAAAAAAGAGGAATCCCTGCCTGCCCATCCTGCTATCACTCACCCCATCCACTTCCACCCACCACTCACTCCCCACCTCCACTTCCTCCTCCCCCGCTGCTCACCATGCCCACTTCTGCCGCTCATCTCGTCCACTTCTGTCCACCACAAAAGGATCCTGCACAACTGGATTACCCAAGATGGAGGGGACAAAGGCCCTGCCATTGCAGCATTCTAGGCACTAATAAAGGAGGCCTTGTGCATATAGGTTTCCTGAAAGATTTCCTTGGGCTGCAGCCATCAGAGAATAGAAATGAAAATGAAAATTGGGCTGTGGGGGCAGGGGAATGACATGGTGCTGCTTTTTTAATGAGCCTAGTTCCTAAACTTTGACTTTGAGTAGTAAGAGCTCAGGGGAAGGCAAATTTACACATTCATCATTATGTGATGAGGGAGTAAGACTTCCAGGGGTGTGAGAAAGGCAGGTGTCAGTTTCTAGCATGAGTTTTTTTTTCCACTCCCTTACAAAGCTTTATTTCATTTTATTTGCTCAGTTCACATGAACCTCAGTACTGAGTTTTCACCTGCTTGTGACATTGATAAGGTTTCAGCACAATCTTCCCAGCTTCACTAGACTGAGGAATCTGGAAGAAGCAGGGTTGGAGGGAGAATGGACAGGTAATTCAGAAAGGGAGAGGATGAAGTGAGTATACACTGTCAGACAGTCACCAAGCACGCCATTAATCGATCTTGTTCCACAATTAGTGGAAGGTTGGTATGTGCCATCATCTGGGCTAAAGTCAGTGTGTTGGTATGTTTACATGACCTTTGAAGTAAGAAATGTATATATCTTGTAGTTGGTCGTAATGTGCATTAACTTAAATGGAAGATATCCGAGTGATCACTGGAGCACTTGAAAATGCACATGTGGTTTTTATCCTCTTTATGGTATCTGCACAATTGCTTGTAAGAACATTTTTTGGACTGGAATGCATCACTTGTGTGGTTGCCAGCTTCTCAACAGACACCCATGGCAGTGCATCCAACAGCAGTCTTGACATTTTCCAGATATGTTGATCATCTTACTCTGAAAAGCTTTGCCTACTCTTGTTTGTACATCCTCAAATGAGTCTATTGCTCAACCAAGTGGGGCATCTCATTCAGGCAGCTGGTTTTAGATGTCATGAAATGACAGCAAATTGACAGTTGTTGCTATAATATTTGTACTGCCAGGTATGTGAGAGAGGTACTTGTTGCATTTTCTGAGTCAAGTGCCAGACTACCTTGACTGACACCTTGTCTTGCTCAGCTAGGAAACCATTTGCTGTTCTCTGCCTCAGGGAACAAAATCTCTTTGACTGGTGCTAAGCCAGAAGAAAGAGCTGGGATGTGATCTTTCCTGGTCAGCAGACAGCTTTATTCACTTCTGAGCATACTTGACATGGCACAAAAAATGTAAAAAGCCATTTCCATTTGCATATACTCTCTGGCCCTCTCAGTCTTTACATAGAAACTGGTTGTAATGGCATCCTTAAGCCAAAATAAGAATTCCATAGAATTTGTTTTTTCTCCCACACTACTTTGAGACCATAAAAAGGAAAATGGTGGTGGTGGTATGAAGGAATCTTATAGCACTTTTGAGACTAACTGGTTTATTTCAGTATGACGTTTCATGGCCATTAACCCATTTCCTCAGATGCACTGATGGAATACTATATAGCTCAGGTATTTAACTTCAGTTACACAGTTATGAGAGTAGGGTCAGAATTTACTAAGTTACATAAAGATGCAGATTGTGACTTTGACTTCAAAGAGTAGTGTAAGACAATACAGATCTTTCAAGTAGATGGTCTATAGTATAATGGTCTGAAGGCAATAAATCTACTTACTAAAAGGATTTCATTGGAGTAAAAGACTCCTCTGAGGAGAATTAGCTAGTTAAATCGATGTCATGAAAACCTGTATTATTCAGTGTGTGTGCTAAGAAACATGTTCAAATCTCTGCTAATGGATAGGAATGTATGAATATATCCCAGTTCAGGTGTTTCTCTTTTCAGTCTTTAAAATATTTTTGTTCAAGAACTTCTACTTGCAAGTTAGAGACTGTATGTCCCAGGAGGTTGAAATGCTCTGCAACTGGTTTTTGGGTGTTCCTGCTTCTAATGTCCAGCTTGGCCATTTTTCCAAGTGCTGTCTAGGGGTGGCCCCACCATGTCGCATGGTGAAGCATCCCACCTCCTGTATCAGAATTTAGAAGGGCTGGGAAAAGCAAGAATTGAGGTTTGAATAGTGCCACTAGACTTTACTTAGGATTATACTTTTCCCCCAGGAGTAGAGGCAGGTCAAGGAACAAGGTTGGAGATCCCTGATTTTTTAGGAAGCATGGATAGTTTAAGGAACTAGATCTAGTCCAACTCCCAAAAAAGTCTGTTTGAGATCTATCACACTTAACAGATATATATGTATCTGTTTATATATGGGAATGTCAGTTGCTTAAACCATATTAATTCAGCTTCACATTAAACTAATACAAGTTGTCAAATCTACCTTTGTATAAAGCTTTTAATAAGACTAATCTAAAATTTCAGATCTTGGCCAGATTTCAAGTTTGAATGTGAAGTTTTGGAAGAAAAAGAACTATTTGCCAAATAATTCCCATGCTTCCTGAAATATGAGTCATATTCTGAAATAGGCTTTTAGAAGCTTATTGCTCAATCCTTCTAAATCCTTCCACACATATGCTGATGGCTTTTAAAAACTGGAAAAAGTGGAAAAAGTAAAAACTTTATGTCTTGTTTTATCTCTAACACACCTGTGGCCCAAGTAGGTCAACAAGGCAATGTACAACAAAATCAAAGCTACTTAGCATTTAAAATAAAACACATGGTCTGGCATACTGCTGACAATGGCATGAAACCATTCCCTTCATGTCACTTTTAAAAAAAAAACACCTTGCCAATTTTCTGTAACTAAGTGGACCATAGAGTTAGAAGGACAAATATTTTCTAAGAAATCAATCACTTTTGATCAGTTCAACAGGATATAAGAATCCTTCCAGTCCATCTCCACAGAAATATATACCTAAAAAAAAAAAAAAGATCAAAACCCAAACCCAAATCTTCCAAATAACCCAGCACAAACAATGCACCAACCACCATTTCAGCCCTTTTCTGATATTCAGTAATGGTCATGCCCTCTTTTAAGTTTTAAAACATATTACAAAGAGCAAGATTTGCTGCTGGCGTTCTGCTCTGAAGCCTGCTCCGAAACTCTTTAGGGAGAATACTTTTCACACACCTGATGCCAGGCATGTTTGGCCTTCAGACAAGGGAGCTTTGACATGTACATACCTGTATTTCTGAACCAAGACTGCACTTCCCAAGGTCTGAGTGTATGCCTGCCTTTTGTAACTTCTCTAGTATCATCACTCCAAGCCACTTGTATAAAGGATTTTAGGCATTATTATATATATTTAAGAGTTGTTGCCTATGACCCATGCCATGGCAGCAGCAACACCCACTGCCATGTTACCACTTTTCACATCCCATTAACTGCTACAACTACCTGATTTATACCTGGCTGGTATTATTAACCATATCAGATCTTTACCTTTAATAGTAGCCCCATATCTATTCGTGCATTTAGCAGGTACAATTGTCCTTGGCATGGAGGTAGAGAGCTGTGAAACACTTCACCTTAATGCCAGACACTGTTAAAAGAGGCAGGGGGGCAGATATCGACCCAAGAGCTTGGAGGGGATGAAAACTCCCAGAATCGCCCAGCCAGCACAGAAAAAGTTATTGGTAAAAGCTAGTATAAAGTGTTCTTTCAGAATACCATGTTTCCTGCAGTGTACTTTGCCACTAGGTTTACCATCTGCTACATCATCAGAGAAGAATCTGGCAGTTGGCCTCCAAATTTTACATTCCTCTTGTAAGTAGGGGCTGCCACCTTTTAAACTGCCTCTTCTTGTAGCAGTGCTTTAACAGCAGCTTCATCGACAGACATTAGTAAATGATAGAACTGCTCCACAGAATTGACTGTACTCTTCCATACTCCATGCTGTCTGACAGCCAAAACATTACCTGCTTTCTGCAAACCCAGCTGCTGTGACGGGCACAAGGTCGAGGCCAGCCTAGTGTTTTGTTGGCCAGATGTGATAACATTCTCCTCAGGAACAAAGCATTATCCTTCTAGAAACATCAAGAAGCATCATAGCATCATGCCTCCTCCTTCTGGATGAGATCAACCAAATGCATTTTGCCTACTTTCTTAGTAGCAACAGCAGGTGCCTTTGTGAGCCTGGATAAACCAGAGGACCAAATCAGAGTATACGGACAGATCCACTCTTTACAGACAGCCATGGAAATATTGTATTGCTTTTCAGTCAGAAACAAAAGAGGTACTTTTTCTTTAAAGACAACAGCAAAGCCATCATATCCACAATTTTTCAAGCCACTTCTCTCTCCCTCTACCCACTCACAAACATCAATTTTTCCCAGAACTGCTCCTGTCGTTCTAAAAGCATCCTGTCATGCAGAAAATTAAACAGTTAAAACCTACGCTTATAATTGCTGATCAGTTTTAGACAGAGTAACACACATCTCCTTCCCCCAGAAGTCCAGGTTTTCAGGTGAACTATTCCACCTCCACTTATCAATGTTTCCAGGAGAAATGTCTCACCTTCTAAATTTGGTATGTGTCAGGCAGAATGTTAAAATTCAAGGCACAGGTCTGGGAAAATGTGGCAGCTTCCAAGAGAAAGGCACAGAAATCCCACATGCTGCACCTTCCCAGCTGAATTGATTTGTGGATTTGCACCCTGCCTTTCCATGCTGAATAGAAATGTTTGAAGAACAGCTCAGTGATGGCTGAAAGATGAGGGACTACTGGTCAAAAGCAGAAGGGAAGCCTCATTTTGGTACATATATACATACATTTAAGTGGGTGGGTTTTTGATTCTCTGCAAATACATGTGGTAGGGTTAATATGTTTTAAACATATATCAGTTTTATACTACTCATGATTTCTCTAAAAGAAACCTAGGAATTGCAACTTAGTGGATGTTCTGAACTAGACATCTACTCCCCAGGAAAAAAATAATGACCTTTATTAAGCAAGTTTGCACCTGTAATTTCCAAAGCACCAGTAATTTCAAGGCTCCTCAGATCTCTTTATAACTTGGAACGTTGCAGTATTTCTTTATCACAGAGTAGCACATGTGCCCCATGTTTCAGGATTGCTGCTAGTAACCTACATAAGCAGGAGGATGACCAAGCACTCAGGGCAAGTAGTCCAGGCTAGGATCTTACATGAGCCCCCTAATTTGCTTTGGCATCCAATCAAGAAATCTGATTCAGAAACAAGGCAAAATCTATCATAATCTGGACCCTGAATCCAAATCTACACTGAAGAATCTGGATCTATGCTCCTTCCCCATTGACTTGCATTGGAAAATCTAAAAGGAAATAACTTTTTAAATTTTTTCACACATCCACATAAAATCTGGGAACATGGTAGACCTTAAACCAGTGGTTCTCAACCTGTGGGTCCCCAGATGTTTGTGGACTTCAGCTCCCGGAAGCCCCAGCCACTATGGTCAATGCTCAGGGCTTCTAGGAGCTGAAGTCCACAAACATCTGGGGACCCACAGGTTGAGAACCACTGCCTTAAACATACATTAGTTGCTTTTAACATTCACTAGGGTCCTTTCCGCCTGTGGGAAAGGAATCAGGCGAAAACGGAACTCACCAGATTTCTTTGGTGTCAGGTTGAGTCCGTCAGGATGAGGAGCAGTGCGAGCTCATCACTCCGCAATGCTCTGGTGTCCAAAATGGCAGCTTCCAGTTGGTGGAGGCTCTCCACCAAACGGAGAAGCTCACCAGCCTAAAGCCCGCCCCTGGCAGATCTGCAGGCATGCACTAGTGCGCACCTGCAAATTTGCACCAGAGCGCAGCGATGGAGCGACACAGAGTCATGCGCTCTGTGCTTTTTAAAAACCTGCAAAAAGAGGTTTTTAAAAACACGCTGCGCGACCAGTTCCGGTTGCTCCGGAGGAGACTGAGATGTGGAATTTCAAAAAGTAGTCTGCCCTAGTCCACTCTACGGTGCAGAAGACCTCCGTCGGAGGTCGCTCTGCACCATTTAAAAAACCCAGTGTGGAAAGGGCCTAGGTTTCAAATAAAAATAAAATAAAACAAAAGATGAAGTTGACTGCTCCATCATGGCAAATAATCTCTTGCTGTGTTTGTCCTGGCACTGGCCTCCTTGAATGTAAAGCATCAGTCAGCTAAGTCTTTTAAAGTTCAACTAAGGCCATTTCTGCACTAGACTGTTATAGAGCTATTATTCCACTTGCAAAATCCTATGGAATCTTGGGGTTTGCAGTTTCAGGAGGGGCCTCAGAATAAAGCAACTCCTACTAAGGGCCTTCTGCACTACACTGTATTAGTGCTATTATTCTACTTTCAACATCTGATGGAATTCTGGGTTTTTTAGTTTACTGAGGCCAAAGAGCTCTCTGGCTGAGAATTCTAAAGGCACCTTCCAAAACTGCAAACCCTAGGATTCCATAGGATGTTGCAAGTGGAATAACAGCACTATAATAGTCTACTGCAGAAGTGGCCTAAGTTACCTGATAGGGATAATGACATGATAGCATACTTTGAGGAGGTACTTTTTTGCTTTATTTAATCAACCAACCAATAGATGAGATTCAGCAACACAGCGTGAGGACACTGGGGATGATGACAGCATGCTTTAGTTATTCCTAGCAGTCCAGTTGGTGAGTTCCTGCTGACAATCATGCTGCTGCCCCTAAAGGCTTTGGATTTGGGTGGACATTGGAAACTGTCGTGGCCCCACACTCCATTGACTCCATCTCTTCTGGATTTGGCTGCCTAAATTGGAGGAATGGGGAGACACAGGACTAAGAACTGCTGCTGCTGCCATTCTCTTTGTTCCTTCCCTATGGGCCATGTCCCAGCTGCCTGGGTGCATTAACGTTTCTTCTCTCTCCTCCATGAGCAAGACCAACTTGGTGCTACCTCTTAAAGTATTATTGCAGCAGACTGCTGGTGTTGTAAGATGATTTTTTTAAAAAAATCCCTGCTTGTTTGCTACTTACAATGAAAGCAGAAAGCAAACCTGGGATTTGTTCCCATCTCAAATATTCTTAGATACCCAGAAAATACTATGTCTTTTCTGTGGTGACTGAGACTACCTTCCTTCCATTTAACACCTACATAACAACAACTGGCAATTGTGGGAGGATGTTGTGCTACCTAAAATACACAGACTCATTAAACAGACAGATTAACAAGACAGGCAAGTAGAAAATGGAGAATAAAGCATTCAGTAAAACTAAAGGAAATTCAGAGGTTCAGCAAGACCAGCTCAGATGGACAGCCTGCCTTACCACTCCTTTTTCATGATCTGCTGCTAACACAGAATGAAGAGGTGCCAGGAGGTGATAATCGATTACATAATGACCTCCCATAATCTCACCCCACAAGGACTGTTACTGGAGAGCGTTGGCAAAAATCTTGTCCCAGATTGCATGACAGAGTTGCCAATGAGCAAAGACTAGCTCACCCCCTTCCCTGCTGTATTATACCACCTTGGCATTTTTCTGTCAGAACTTCAGAATTGAATTGAGCCTGTCCAAATCGTTCAGTTTCAGAGGAAGGTGAGGGCAAATTCCCTCTGAACACATCTTGCCAAGAAAACTCTGTGACAGCTTTGCCTTAGGGTCTCTTTAAGTCAGAAATGACTTGGAGGCACACAACAACAAATCAAAATCTGGATCAGTCCAAATGTGCCCAATTTGCTTCATTATTTTGGATCTGTCTAACTCGGTAGCACAGCTCTGGTCCAGTCAGCCATTCAACAGCAAGCAAGGTCAGGGTGCTTTTTGAAACTACCGTGTCCTTTCGTCTTTAATAGCAACACAGGATAGATAGGAATAAAATAGGGTGTCTACTTATGCAGTGGCCTCTCTCCTAAAAGAGGAGAAAACAAGCTGAAATTTGCACACAGTAATTCTTATGTACTGGTGTAAATTTAGGGGGAAAAAAACCAGCATTTAAATAGATATACACTACATTCACCATTATGTGAATTAAAAGAATAGTAGCCAGAGGCCCTTTCATCATACATAGTGATAGGGCTGTGATTCGACTTTGGCCATTTCCACATGATACGCTATCCTGCAACAGCAACGGGTTGTTTCTGGTCCAGGAGTTGTGCTACCACATGACATCGTCACTATCCAGCTGTTGTCCTATCCTCGGGCACTGCGAAACCACCTTATACTATTTCCAGAAAAAAAACGTTAAGAGCCTCCTTTAGCACTTCAATTCCATCAGCCAGCTCAGTAATAGCACTTGATAGTGCTTCCTGTCCTCTGGGATCCATGAGTGGGTGGAGTGTGGGCATGCCTAGCTTGTCCCTCCCTCAGCAACTCCCATGGTGTGACAAGTTTGGAATCTGCCACCTCTCCACGTTTATTTTAAATTTCTCCTTTGAGTTAATTTTTTAAAAAAATTTCTAATACATTTTTTTTAATGTTATAGTACACAAATGCAGTAGTGTACTGGCATGTCATGAGGTTACAACACAGCTGCGCTAGTACCGCTTACAAAAAAAGAAAAAGAAAGAAAGAAAGACCAATCGGGGCGGTGGGGCAGGGTGAAGGTGGGGAAAGGAGGTTGGCCAAGGACTCTGTAGTGCGGAAGGAACACTGGTGGCAATAACGCTACTCATCTGCTTAAGGCGGAAAGGTGCAGAAGAGAGCATTCCTAACCTACTACCATCACATGAATGGCAATGCTGGGATTGTAATGGAAAAACACACTATTAAGGTATGATGCAGAAAGGCCCTTAGAAGTCTCATTCAGGGAGCTCCTCTGGTGCCTCTGACCAAGTTAGAAACCCCAGCACTCCACAGTTTGCAGCCACAACAATTAAACTGGAATCATAGCACTATCACTGTGTGGTGTGAAAGGACCCCAAGTGCAAGGCTGTGTGCTCATTTTGTGTGCTGTCCAAGTGCTTACTGCTGATGGGCAAGTGCAAAGCCCTTGTGCTCCTTTTTCCTAGGTCTTTAACTTGGTCTCATACTGGATAGCTCTACTAATTAGGGTGGGCACATGAAGAACAAGGCAGGGCTCTAATACCTTTAATGGCTGGATGGAAGAGGGAATATCCACAAATGAAAGACACTCCCTCCTATGACAAGCCAGGAGCCTTATCCTCTTTTTCACGTGGCTTCCCTATCTCTAATAGAGGATACCATCGAACAGAGGACTGTCCTTTCAAAGTGGGAGGCATGGTTACCATAGACAAAAGTAGAAGAAGATAATATATTAGTTTAACTATGAATGGACTTTGCTGTAATGTTTTAAATCAACTCTTATGATCAGTTTAAAGTACAAGTGTGAAATGGTCATCAACATTATGTAAATAGGTGCAGGGAGGGACTCAGATAATCTCCAAATGTATAGAACAACATTGCCCATCATGCCCAGTCACCATGGACCATTGAAGGGCCAAGGAGAGGCCTGGCTGGGCTGGAGGTTATGGGACTGGTAGTCCAGCAATCCAGATTGAACTCAGTCGGTTAAAGGCTGCCTTCCACTAAATATGACAAATGTTACTGCTCAAGTTTCCCAGTTTTATCTGTGAAGTATGGGGGTGTATGAAGCTCCTCAGCCCTGACTGTTTTTGCTGAAAACGTTGAAAGACTGTATCTCCCTATATGAAATTGCTAGAGTCCTAAGATCTGCTGAGGAAGGCTTTCTCTTGGTTCCACCACCATACCAGGCTCACCTGGTGAGGACACGGGAGAGAGCCTTCTCAGTGGCTGCTCCCATCCTGTGGAACACTCTTCCATAAGAGGTTAGGCTGGCCCCCTCCCTGCTTTCCTTCCGTAGACAGACAAAGACATTTCTTTTCAAACAGGCTTTTAATGGAGCATTTATTTATTTATTTAGCTGTCTTTAAAAACATTGTAAGTTTTTATAACTTTATACATTTTTAATGTTTTTAATTGTTTTAAATGCTTTTTTTAACTTTTTGGGAAACTGCCTTACATCTCACTCTGGGAGAAATGGTAGCAGATAGATAGACAGATAGACAGATAGACAGACAGACAGACAGACAGACAGACAGACAGATAGATAGATAGATGTGTTACATGTCTCACTAGGGCTTCCAGGTGTCAGGGCCTGACCTCTCTTTTCTCCTTCTCAGCACAAGGGGGAAGAATCTCAGGGCAAAAGCACTACTTTGAAATGCTTTGACACTTAATGTATCATGCTTCATGACATCACTAGAACATGCCTCCTGTGACATCACATGGAATCATACCTCAGCCTCAGATTTTGGCCCTGAAATCACAGGGCTCTTCTGACCTGGCTGCCCTAGATCTCGCCCTGAAACATTTCTGACTGCTATCTTCAGTCTATCCACCGCACAGTTAGAATTCTCTGGAGCATCCTCATCCACATTGCTCAATTATTCTTACACTCCAAGTATTTACTTTTTCAGGCTTATTCCTTGTCTTGTTGCATATATCATTCCAAAAATAGAATAATATTCTTTATTAAGCCTTTAGGCAAAGTGTCAGGAGAGGAAGGGATTACCTCTGTGTGTGTATGTGTGTGTGTGTGAGAGAGAGAGAGAGAGAGAAAGAGAGAGACTTCTGCCCATGAAATCCATGCCAGGTTTTTCCCCTGGCTGGGATGCCTGACACATCAGTGGGAAACTGTGAGAATATTCTCTCCCTTCTGGGCAAAGATCTGCAGGCCAGCTGGGTGTGTTCATTAACAGCTGCTGGCGCTGTGCATACCTGAATGCCCGCTCCTGGCAGATTAATTCAAAAGCTCTGAGAGCCAGAAGACCCATGGTGAGGTTGCTCCAGCTGCAGAAGAGGAAAACCCCCCTTTTAAACACTGCAGTCCTGGCTCAGAAACAGAAACCTACAGTTCAGGCATGGAATTGGGAGGAGGGAGGAGAATGAATGTGTCTCTGTGAGGTTTGCTAAAGCCTTCAGACCTCAGAGAGGCAAATATATTAATCCACAAGTGCCCTAGCCTTCCATGCCTTTGCCTTCAGTTCTTAACTAATCCAGCCCCCACTATTTGTGGACCCATAGGAAAAACGCCTATTGCTAATCTTCCTCCACACTCTTTCCAGGCAGCTGTGTTTTTATTCTCTCTCTGGCTCTGCCAGGTCTGGAATGCTGGCCACGTCCTGAACACTCATTATTATACATTACGGGTTCTCTCCTGCTAGTGCAGAGGTCCCTGCCTTTCACATGCTCATCATTCATAAACCATAACTTCTGTGCCTATTTTTATTATGTCAGAAGGAAAGAAAAGCAAACAACGTAAAATACAACTATTGCTATTTTACACCCCCCCACCCACCAGCAGACCAGTAATGTCTATTGTCACCTTAAAGTTTTGTGTTTAAATGCATTACAAATAAACTGTCATTTTTTAAATCTACCCAAGAATAGGTGTTCTTTTGCACTCCTATAATAGGTTAAGTTAGTGATCAGGTGTTGCAATCCAGACTGATTTATAGCAATCTGTTAAGTATTGCAGCTATTGTTACTACCACTACTTTGTATTCCCACTGTTTCTGCTCTCCACCCTCTCTTTTTAGTTGTTTCGCTCTGGTGAGATTTACAGCTGTGTGACTTGCTGAAATGTTAAAAAAAAAAAAAAGCTTTCCCCCCTATGGAGATGGCAGAAAAAACTTTCATCAACTAAACATCTTTGTATCCAGATGCTGCTGCCATACCTTCCAACATTTCAGATTAAACATAGGAGTGGTATGGCCAAGTAACATCACAGTGTGATCAAGATGACAAAAGTTGTTAATAAGGAAGAACACTCAAGCTAGGCGAGATCATAGAAGTTTGCTATTGCCTAAGACTATAGGAAAGGGCAAGATTCTGCCCTCTCCTCTCCCACCACTGAGTTAGTGAAGGGGGCAATACTTTTGTATTTTGAACTCAGTTTGCAGCAATTGAAGTAAACTGAGGACAAAGGGCAAACATGGGAGGGGGAGAGGGAAACTGGGGCATCTTAAAAGCAGCTGAAAAAGGAGGATGGCAGAGGATTAATTAGGACTGTTCTCTCACCAGATCATGACATTTGGAGGGCATGTGCTAGAAGCAGAGGAGCAGAAAGGGATGTAGCAATCCTATTTGCATGTCTCTAATTATTTGTTGCTTTAAATTTTACAGTGCAGCAAACAGAAATACACCGCAGTCTTGTAAGCAACTCCTACCATCATTATATATATTACTAACATATTCATTCCTAAAGCTGCAAGCCTGATATAGCCAAAAGGGAGGGTTATCAGTAGTGATATATTTAAGTCTTTTACTCCAAGTCTCAAGTCAAGTCTCAAGTCTCTACCTTCAAGTCTCAAGTTGAGTCTCAAGTCCTTGCAAGATACTTTCAAGTAAGTCAAGTCTCGAGTCAAGTCTCAAGTCTGGGAGCCAACTTTACATCCCAACCTGTATTCCAGAATTTTTGGACAGGGTCAGATAAAGTCAGTTTTAACACTTGAAGTAGAGTTGGTCCTCTACTTTTATGATTTTGCCATCTGCAGCTTCAAAAATGGGGAACAGGATTTGTCTTACTTCCCATTTGCAAAGCTGGAGGTTTTTTCAGAAGTGGGTAATAGGGTGCTTCATATTCCTCATTACTGAAGCTTCAAGGGCTTTAGAAGGAAGGATCCTTCTTCCTCAAGACTGCTGCCTAACACATTTTCTGTTCCCCTGTGAGATACATGCCCTGCACTCTGGGCATGAATCTTGCCTTCTGCTCTTAGGAAAAGTTTTAGAAAGCTCCTCCTATATGTGGTAGGGACAGGCTGCTGAGCAGACCTCAAGCCCATTGTCTAATCCATTTGCTGTTCCCCCTTGAGAAATGTACCCACACTTTGGCCTTGAGACAGATTGTCATGTGACCAGTAAGTTCTAAGGTTTCTGGATGAATGTTTTATGTTACCAAACCAAGGGCAGTAGCAAGTCAGTCACTAAAAATATGCAAGTTTTGAGTCAAGTCAAGTCCAGTCAGTGTGTAATTTTTGCCGAATCAAGTCCGAGTCGAGTTACTGAAGTGACTTAAGTCTGACTTGAGTCCGAGTCAATCAACTCGAGTCTACATCACTGGTTCTCAGTAGGGTTCCCAGAGCTCAGGGCCTGGACTCTCTTCTCTGGTCTTCAGGGTGATGAAGTGGAAGAGTTTCAGGGAAAGAGCACCACCTTGAAAAGTGTGTGTGGACGTACAAAGCAATTTTTGCAAAAAATAAACCTAAAAAGGGGAGGAGCAAATAAGGAATAGGCTTCATGGTTGCAGAACACAGAGTGCTGTTAGAGAGGGGGAATGGCATGAAGGATTTCGGAAGGGGCCTGGAGGGCTGGATTCTGGATATTAGCATGCTAAACTGTGATACTTCCTTACACATATGTATTAGCTGCCATCTCAATAATCCTTATGTAGCCCAAACAATGCCACACACATAAAGAAATCTGGGAATACACCAAGGTTACAGCCACACAAAGAACAGTTTGCAAAACTTTCCTTCAGGGAAGACTCCCCCTACCCACCAAAAAAAAAACACACATCAAAGACTGAGCATCTTCAGTGGGTGCAGAATGCTGAGTTCTTGAAGAAAAGTGCAAAAATGCAGGAGGTGGCTCACAGCAAGAAAATAATTCATTTTTCTAAAGAGTCACTTTAACAACTAAGCACTTTTGCAGCAATGAGCTGGAACTATATTACTTTTTGCCTCAAACTGCCATGGCTGCAATTCACTCCCATTGGAAAATGCTTCTCAACGAACTGTTCTCTTTAACCCACTTCACCTATTTGTTATTAGAGCAATGGAGCTTTAGACAGTAAGGGTCTCCTGCATGCCTCTTCCCTATACATGTTGTAACTAAAACTTTCTCCATTTGCTCAGTCATCCATTGTGGGGAAGTACCTAAGCAACCACACCATGTGACCAGAGGACCTTCCAAGTGTGTTTGCAAGCACATGAAAGGCTTCTCTCTCTCTCTTTCACTTACTCTTTCTCTTTCTCCTTTTCCTCCTTCCTCAAGATGGTGAGTGCAGGCTCTCCTGGGCGGCTCCTCTCTTGTAACTTTTCTATTGTTAGCCAGGGCTTAGGCACTGCTTGTATATATGTTCAAGTGGACCTTTAAATGTAATCAGCAAAGTGCTTAGCTACAACATTTGCATACTACCTGTTTCCCCTACTTTGTTAAAACTAGTCTCAGAGAGATCCAACAGATTCAGTGCTTCCACTTGTGAGCTCTGCTAGGGAAGACAGAGTCTTTGTCGAACCAGTCTTCATCTTCCCCAGAAAAGGGATCAACATCCTGAGAATCTACTTCTAATCCAACAAATTTGGGTTATGGGCCCAGTCTGAATTTTCCAGTGTTTTCTCTGAGACCTCATTCTGCTGCTGAATCATCACACCTGCAAAGAGTCCCTGCATTCCTACCTAAGGATAGGTGATTAAGCAACAATGACAGCTGGTAATTCCAACCTAGTTCTCAACATGGAGAAGATAAAAGACAGGAATTATAAAAGTTGGGCTTGGAATATTGAAATGTACTTAACTTTAATTGGGCTGTTTGATGTTGTGGAAAAGCAGAGACCTACAGAGATAGGAGAGTCTCAAAAACAAATTGATATAAATGATGAAAAGGCAAAAACTTACATATGCCTGGCAGTAGATACCAGCCTTATTTATCATATTCATACTTTAAGCAATGCAAAAGCAACATAAGACAAGTGAAAGGAATTACATGATTCTCCAAGCAGAAGTACCAAGACTTCACTAGCTGTGTGGCTTGTAAATACAACATTAAAGAGGCCTTAGTTTTTGAATACACATATTAATGCATTCATGCCTATACTGACTGATCTTCAAACTCCTGGAGAATCTGTCCCAGAATCTTGGATGCTTAGACTATTTGTTGCTAGCCTTCCAAAATGCTACTGCCCAGTAATTAAAGTCTTGCAAGTGAAAGGAGATACAAGTCATGAAACAGCAATTGTTGAAATACTGGAATATCAACAGAGGCAGTGCCTTATGGAGAACCATTATGAAATAAGAATTCAAACTGCAGAGGAACTAGCTCCCTTAGTTAAGGAGAATTTGCATGTTGATGACTCCATAACTTCCAGAACAATAGGGAGGAAATATAGCATCTCAAAGGCCAAAAGCCAACAATAGAGGCTATATTCCAAACAAGCTGTCAGGATGCGAGGTCCCCTGCCATAATTACTCAAGTAACAAGAAGGGAACATATAAGATACCCCAATGCACAGAGAGTGAGGCCATTTCTGCACTAGACTGTTATAGTGCTATTATTCCACTTTCAACATCCTATGGAATCCTTAGTACTATAATAGAAATGGCCTAAGGATGGTCTGCTGATGTATATTCCTTGATGCTTGCTATAATGTATGCAATCTGTCATGATTGCTACTTTGTATCCCATGTAACCACAGTGCTGCTGAGCATCAAATAAACAGGGAAGCAAGGGCTGGAAAGTTAAAGTAGGAAAACATTGGGAAAAGGATGTTATGGGAAAGGACTGGGGCTAAGATGACCAGAGAAATTGTTAACAACTGTTCGAGGTTAAGCAATCCTGAGACAGACACCAGCCTAAGAAAAGAAAAAGATCAACTAGCCAATGCTTAATAACCAATAGGAGCTTTGCACGTGAGAATTTGTATTGGTTACTTATAAGTGTGGGATGTCCGTACTAATCAGTTTTGGCAGCTTCTGGAGAGGTGTGTCATTGGCACTCATCAATTGAATAAACTACTGTTAAACTCACAGTGTGTTCTTGGGGTATGAGTTACCTAGGACATGACACAAACAGCTAAAAATAAGAAGATATAAACTTTAGCTCAACAACTAAATCAAATCCAAAATTTGATGTAGGTCTGCTCAATGAAAAACTACTCCAGATTTCTGAGAATCATAGTTCCAATGCAATTGTTATTTTAAAGTAAGGCAATAAGTCATTATTTCAATCAGAATGAGTTTTTCATGGACCTTGACATGGAAGAAGAACTTTTTTGTTTTTTGTGACAGATATTTGATATTTAAAGGAGTTTTCAGGATTGACTGTTAAGAAATAGATGTTGCTGTTGCAAATAATGTGACTCAGTGCATTCATAAGGATTGTTTGAATTTGTAGCACCATAGATTGCCATTGCAATGTGGAAAAGATTAAGAAATTGGCCAGTCAGAAACTTGCAAAGACTTCTGTTTCAAAGCATACTCTAACAATGAAAGATGTACGCATTGCTTAAAGGCTAAGGGAACTAGGACTTCACATGTGCCAATCACTGAAAGACAATCTACCAAATCACTTGATCTCCTACATGCTATCTCTGTGGCCCATTCAGCATTAAGTCTGCAGGTGAAAATTCCTACTTTACAGCTATTATTGATGATTTTAGTAAAAACACTTATACTTAACTCCTTAAAGAGAAAAGTCAACATTACCAAACTTCAAAGCATATTCCAATCATGTTTCTACAGTAGCAAATTTGGCTACAACCCCAGGAACCTATGCAATGACAATGGCAGAGAATTTGTCAATGCTGAATTTGATGAATCTTTAAAAGAGCATGCCATAGTGCATCAAACTACACAGGCTTACAGCCTGCAGCACAATAGTGTAGCCGAAAGGACAAATAGAACTCTGAAAAAGATGGCAGTGCCTGAACTTGTAGACGCCAATATGCCCAAATGCTACCATTCTTAGCCTATACTGACTGCAACATATTGATTTAAAAGACTGCCAAGTCCAGAGACGGAACTCCTTACCAGCTATGGCATGCAGCCAGATCTAATCTAAGTCATCTCAAAGTTTTTGGAAATAAAGCATATACTTTGCAGAAGAGAGGTAAACTTAACTGCAGAGGTGAAGAGGGAATCTTTATTGCTGATGTTAGAAATGTTCACAGTATTCTGGAACCTAATGAGTGTACAATAAAATTATCAAGTGCAGTTTTCTTTGATGAAAGACCAAACTCCAAATCTAATAGAAACCAGCATATCTAATTTGTTCACAATGGAAAAGACTACCAGCAACCAAAGAATTCTTCCATCTCCCAGGTGTCTTGCATCATATTAACACTCCCAACACTTCCAAAGGACCTGACCCACAAGAGGTTGCAAATGCAGAGGTTCTTGAGGTGGACAGGAAATAGATGGTATCCAAGTCCAGTTGAAAAGGTCCAGGTGCTCCAATAGAGGTGTGCCACCTGACAGATTCTCTTATCTAGCCACAGAGGAAAGGCTTCCACAGCCCCTTAATTGGCAAAAGATCAAGTAATTACCATAGTTGGATTCTGAGAAATGGGTACAAGCTGCTAGTGAAGAGATGCAATCTTCATATAAAAAAGAAAAATGACTTTATCAGAATTACTCAAAGGTAAAAAGGCAATTCGCTGTAGAAGGGTCTTCACCACAAAACGGGATGCAGAAGGGGAGATTCAAAGACATAAAACAAGATTTGTAGCAAAGGGCTTTAGTAAAAAATGTGGTGAAGACTACGATGAAATCTTTGTTGCAGTAGTCATGCACGTGACTATTAGAACTCTCCTGAATGTTGCTGTATCAAAGCAAGTGCATACCCAACATCTAGATTGTAAAACAGCCTTCCTGTATGTTAGTCTAGATAAGGAACTTTACTTGGCACAGTCTCCAGGATTTCAAGTTCCAAAGAAGGAACATCTTGTGTATAAATTGAAAAAGAGCATTCATGGTTTGAAGGAGGCTTCAAACAGGCATGGAGTGAGAAGCTGAACCAACTTCTTACCAAAAAAGGATTCACTCCAGGCACTCTTGACAAATGTGTATACAAAAGATTCAGAAATAATAAATGGCTTGTATTGCAAGTTGTGTGGCAGATCTTATCCTGTACTGTCAAGACAAGGCAGAAAGTGTTAATCTAAAATCTCAGGAAAGAGACATTAAAAATTTGGGAGATACCTCACACTGTCTTGGAGTATGAATAGAAAAGAGCAATGATGGATGTTTTTTTCTTAATCAAAATTAGAAGATAATAGACTTTCTGGAATGCCTTGGTCTAAAAGATGCTAAGGTCCTGCTAAACCCAAGGGAAGTGGTTTTCTTAAGAAACATTGAAAAATCAGTAATTTTAAGAAATGCTGACAAGTGCAGGACTGCAGTTGGCAAACTTCTATATATTGCTGATTTCACCAGGCCTGACATTGCAGATGCAGCTGGAATCTTACGCAGAATGGTTAACCCTCCTACTGAAAAAGATCTCATTGCAGTGAAAAGAGTTGCCAGATATTTAAAAGGAATTGCAGATCACAAACTGATGCTACCAGCCTATAATCAACCCCAGCTGATAGGCTATGCAGAGGAGGAGTGGGTCAGAGACTTGACAGGCAGAAAGTCAACCAGTTGGATGCTTTCTATGGTGGAGGAGCTATAAGCTGGTCAAGTAAGAAACAGTCTGCTATTGCCAGTTTCTCCACAAGGCCAGAATGTGTGTTTGCAAAAAAACAACCTATGCTGAAATAAAGTGGCTGCATAGCCACTTTCAGACTTTGGGATAACAGAACCAAAGCCAACTATTTAGCTGTAAGACAATCAAAGCTGCCTCAAGATTTCTGAGAGTCAGCAACCACTCAAAAAGAATATCAACATAGCCATCCATACGGTAGAACAAATGTGTCAAGATGGGTGGTTGAGCTAGGTAAGGGGCTTTCTGTCCCCATCTCCTGCTCTTAAGTAGGAGAGGGAACCCCAAAGACTATCTAGCTGCTATCATTCACTAATATACTACACATGATTCAGTAACTTAAGGGAAGTTATTGAGGGGTTTAATCTGCACTTTTCCATCTCTGCCTTTCTAGACACTTTCCTTCCCCCTCCCTGCTCCTGTGGAAGATAAGCATCCTGCACACCCACACCATGCAAAGGCATGTAAAAAGCATGGAAGGAAGAATCTTTAAAGGAAAGCTTTTAAGCTTTTACATTAGCAAAAGTGCATCTTGCACATGAAGGCACCTTCCTTTAGGCATTACTTAGGAGTTCCAAAAACAGTCTAAGTCAAATTCAGTCAAGTTCCAAAACAGCCTACGAATTCAACCAAGGTTAAAAAGAAACATAACTAGCTGAACATTCCTATTCTGCTGATGATACAGATAGTGTTCTGGGTCTTGGATGGTCGGAGCAATGGAAGGGATATGAGGAAGGTTTGTATGAATGCTGCTGCACACTGCAGCCAGGAAAGAGTACGTTGTGATATCTTTTGCATTTTTCTCAGAATTTCCAAGCCGCAACGAAAGAACATTTTCCTGTAATTTCCAACAGCCGAGCAGGAGCAGTAACAATTATTTGTAATTCAGTAAATTATCTTTCTGGACTATAGTAACACTAACAAGTATAACCTGTTAATTTGTCAAAGCAACTAATTTAAAAGAGCCAATGTGAGCTAGTTGTGTGAACGCTTGAGTAGGACTGTGAGAGATGAGGGTTTGAATCCCCACTAAGTTATGGAAACCCACTGGATAAATTTGGGCAAATCACATTCTCTCAGCTTCAGAGCAAACTTCTTCAGAACAAATCTGGCCAAGAAAACCCCATAATAGATTCACCTTAGGGTTACCACAAGTTAGAAATGCTTTGAAGATAACTGCAACAACAAGTAGTGTAAAAGTTCTCCTTAAGAAAGAGCATTCCAAATTCTTGAGTTTAATGCAGTATTCTGGAAGAGGGTTTGATTGTTTGAAATACTGGACATGAACTGTCTATATGGCAATGCTTTGATGCAGGCCAGCTTTTGACAATTAAATTGTTTCCAGTCCAGGTTTTCATTCCTTCCTTGGAACCTTCAGAATTGCTTCCCTAGTTTTCTGCTTGCAACAACAGCCAAGTAATCATTTCAGTCTTCCTCTAAGTTCCATGCTACAGCCGTGAGGAATCTTCATATTCATGTGAGATCATCACTTTCTCTGCCTTACTGTCTGCTTCAGCTTCCCACAGCTGTGCCAACTGGGTTTTAGTGCCTAGCTCCTATAGTGTTAATAGCAGCCTCACTGAATTTCATTAAGGTGAAGCTTGGATAACCAAACAGAATGGAAGACAAGGCTCCTAGATATTTAAGAACTATACAGATAGAAAGAGACATCGTAGAAGGCACAGCTCCTCAGGCAGAGGTACAAAAAACTGTGTCTTCTGGAAGTCCATTGTGATCCAGCAAGAGATGTGAATAGGATTTCAGGATGTCAGGGCCAAGAGCTTCTTCTCCAACCCCCGGAGAAGGGGTGAAATCTCTGTGTGAGAATGCTGCCTTGAAAAGCATGCAATACACACACACACAGACACACACACACACACACATATACACATACACACACGTGTTCGACTTTCTTAAATTATTGGAATGATCTGTACTGAGCAACAATGGCTGATATTCATATAACATGGTTAATTACATTACCAGAGCCTACTCTTGTGATATCACTACAGACCCTTGGTCTCAAGTTTGGGTGCTGAATTCTGGGGCCTGGAGTGGTACCAACCTAGCAACCCTGGCCAGGGTGGTAGAGATAGATGCATTTGGGGAAAGCATTCTCCTACCCGCTCAGGACAAGAGAAGAATGTGGGACTTTGGGAATTGGGGGAGGGGAGACTCTAATGAAATTTTCATATTTAAGAATTAGTGAAATGCTTTCTAAGACAAGGTGTTACCATAGCATCTAACCAGACTTGGGGGACACCAGATATCACTTTAATATCAATAATTTCGCCTTCCTTACCCATTCCTTCCCACGTGCTTGCGAGGCCCCTGGACAAGCACGCAAACAGGCTCGGTCACTAATCGCTGTAATATTGAACAACAATACAGGCAGGCCAGAAATAGCTAAACTGCCGCTTCAGGAGACCTCACGGCAAGTACCCTCATTATGTATGCACGCGCCTCTGCCGCGACCCTTGGCACCTCTCCCGCCTTGCTTTTCCAGCGGGCAGTCTCTCTTGAGATGAGAAGCCGACCCACAACGATAGCAGCGTCTGACAGCATGGGCTCTCACCAGCCCCTCCAACCTGCACTCACCAGCCTGGGTAGATGTCCTCCTGGTTCCTGGCTCCGCAGCTGCAGCCGGCTGTGTGGGAGGCGGAACATTCCTCCTGGCTTGTTTGTCTTCTTCCTCCAGCAGTCTGGACGTCACATAGGCCACCGTCAGGTCCCTCTCAGGAACAGCTTCCAACAGAGCAACAACCACATCCCAGCTGGGGTCCAAGGAACTCAGGATGCAAAAAGCCTTGTCAATTTCTGTCAACACTGCCTCTCTCATGCAGGACAACAAAAAGCTCAGTCAGCTCCAAAAGATGCTGTCTGACTGGCACTCTAGGCTTCAGCTTAGTATTATACAGCCTGGATGTGAGAGACAACTTACTGCCAGCTGTGATTCTGATATGGGCGTTTCGGAGTGCCTGCCATGCAGCCCGGGGGTTATCAATGCCTCGGATATGAAACAGCTGGTCATCTTCCACAGCCAAAAAGAGAAGCGCCAGAGCCCTGCACCGTACCTCAGCTGCTGCAGCCGCACCCTCTGGGAGATCAAGGGGGTCTGTAAACGCGCCCCAGACACCTTCTCCCCAAAGAAACATTTCCATTTTCACTGACCAAGCTAAGTAATTGGTTGCGTTCAGCCTTGTTAGAGGCAGGCCACCAATTAACCTTTGCTCCATGGCTCTTCAGCAGCAGCGGCACAAACTTAAAAACTCAAAAGAAAACACACCCCAGCAGGTAGGCACGACAAATCAAAACCTGGCCTCAAAACACTCCGGCTCCTGGCAGCTGAACCGTGCAGCGGAAGCGTGCTGGGCCCATAACCTGTCAGGAAAAACCAGGGTACAATGCCATAAATCACGGGCGTGACCCACAGAAACAAGCTGCGCTTGAAAACAAAACACAAAATTTCTTGAGTCTCATTAAAAGCTGCCAGTGAATTGAGGCCACACAGCTGGATCTAATTACTACTCAGTTTATTGTAAGCATAAAGCTTAAAGACAGGAATACATGTTAAGCATAATGTCTATGTAAAATCCATCTTCTCCAGCAGAGGAGATAAAAACAGCATTTCTCCATCCCACAGCAGTGGAAGTAGGGAAGGCAGGCAGGAAGAAAGAGTGAAAGAGAACTGCTCATTCTCAGCAGCTCTTTTTGTACAGTTTCATTCAGCAAACTTCTCAGGGTTACACATGATGGGAACAAAACTCAGTTCAGTCATAACAATACGCATAGGACATAGCAGGTGTTTACAACTAGCTGGAAGCAGCTACATGTTTTGGGAACAGAGACAGAGAAAGGATCTCAGCAAGCGTTATCTAGCTTCTCTAGCTGGGAAAACACAGCAGGGAAATTTATAACTTTACTTCCATGGCAGCGGCATCAACAAGACTTGTTAACCCTATCTTACTGCAGACAGACAGGGCTGTCTGAAGCAGTATATCTCAACACTTACAAAGAACTCCCTGCCCCGAGCGGGCAGCTTGATGAGCCGAATACTCAACTGTCAAACACTCTGCGTTTGCATACTGGCTACCCTATTGACAATTCGGACTTAACTCAATCATGCTAAATTCTTACCTTTCAGAGGCTTTGTCTCCAGTCCAAAACTCATTGTTTTCCCCAAGTATGGACTAGTCTACGGCCGCAATTTCCCCTATAAGAACCTCTGACTTTGAGCACTTCCTCAGATCGCTCTGGACTTCCATCCCGCCTTGCTGTCACTTTGTTCAACAAGCCTTCCCCTCAGCTCTCTGTGCTGAGAATGCTACTTCAACGGACCTTTTTCCTCCAACTTTCCAGGCTTCAGGACAGGTGCAGTATTTCCTGAACCAAAACTCCTCTTAAAATCCCTCTATCCCACTCCAACCTTTATTTCTATAGTTATCTGTGTGAGTGTGTTGCATCCACGTGTTTGACTGTATTTTTAATAAAACACCAATTATTATTTTACTTCTGTCTGCCTCTTGACTTGGCCTGACCCCGTAGATGCTGGGAAAAGATCTCACTACGCTATCCTGCCTCTCGCATTGCTAACTTGTGCTCTTTGACTAATTTCCCCAACTTATACAATTTGGAGAGCATTTAGGTGTCCCTCTCGGGACCCCCAGAAATCAGGGTAACAAAGGTTCCATTCACACTAAATATCAGAATTGTGTAGCATGAAGATCCATATATGAGACAATCTACAGGAGCAGAGAACACTGATTTCTGTGCACACAGTATGGACACATGACAACATTCAAATCCCAGCTGTGATTCTGCACCAAGTTGTTGTTCCCATCTTCATGAGATGAGCACACAGTGCAGGTCTTCATTGCTTGTGATGACAGTACACCATGGAAGCATTCAGTATTTTCAGTGCTGATGTAGATGCTACATGAAAATAAACTACTAACATTAAGACTGTGGCTGCATGATACTGATTCTGTCTAAATAATACCCTTTACTTTGTTTATTGCAAAATTTGTGTGCCTCCCCCATTTTCCTCCCTGCTTGTATAAGACACAGACTAAAATAGTTATCCAGCATTTTATAGTTCTGTCTTTTGCTAGTCAAAGCTGAGGATTTTTTTTATTTCACAAATATATCAAAGAGTACAATTCTATGTGCCAAGTTTATATTTATGTTACTAAAGGAATAAAATAGGCTTAATATGAATATAAATACTATATAAATTTAATTTTTCCTTGAAATTTTTGTCCCCCTCATAGAAAATACATTCCAACAGTTTCAAAATTCCAGAAATTTTAAACATTTAGTCTCAATTCTTTCATAGTGAAGAATGCAGCTACACTTTTAAACATTCTAGAGTAAAGATAAATACTACGTGGATCTGTGGTTTTACTGATACAAACAGCCATTCCACCAGGGCAAAAAACAATTGTACCATCCAGTTTGTCCCCTGGATTTCCAGCCTTCTGCTGATGAGCCCCTCTGAACTTAGCTGTGCTGGTCCTTGGACAACAAATACACTGGACGTCTTTCCAGCCTAGAAGAATTTGCTGGTATTTGTGTTCCACTGGCATAGTCTTCAAGGTCACCTTCACACCATCAGGTTGTGATGGAACAGTAGGAACAAGGATACACACTGGATGTAGAGAATGTTCTTTTTGTTCAGACAATTAACAATACATTGAAAGAAGGACAGCTCTTTGAAGAGCACATGAAAATCCCACTTGAACTTCTGGCAAATCTTAAACATGACAGGGTGGTGAGTTCCAGGGGTAAAGTTGTGGTGGGGGGAATGAAGACATATGAATCCCCCATATAAGAATTCTGTCCCATCCAATGAAATGGGAAAAAAAGATGAGAAAATACTTTTCAGAAGCAAGCACAGCAAGCTGATGAGACCTAGAAATGTCTAAAAGGGAGAGAGATTGATAAATAACTTGCAAGAGTGTAGCTACAAAATGAGAGCATTGCTTCCTCAAAAGAGCAATTCTGCTCCCCAAATGAAACGTTCCCTCATTTCCCAAATGCTAATATTGCAGGAAGCTAGAACCTCAGTTTAGCGTTTAGAAAGAGAATGTGGCCACCCGAAGAAAATGGGCAGGCAAAGTGACCCAGGGAATGTGTACACAGAAAATGTAAGCAGTCAAGGCACAAACACTTTTCAATGTCCCCCTTTCCACAATGCTAGAAATTTGGGGATTGGGGGAAATTTTCATTAGAGGGGGCGGAATTGTTATTTGGGGGGCAATACCCTCATTTTTCCCCCTGTAACAACACTATTCAATCCTCTCCTAATTATCTCAAAACTGCCCTCCTCCAATTAAAATGATAGGAAAACCTCATCTGCCAAATGCCAGGCTATGCCAGAGATATGTGGTAGTGATGATGGGATATTGCAGCCAAAAACTCACTCTTTGTCCTGAGCAGAGCTTTCGCTATTTTGACTGCTGCTCTAAACTCCTGATTGCTGACTCCAAAGTGCTCTGGACCAAACTTAATTGCTCAGCAGATTCAGATGTAACAGTTTCCCAACAGTTTCCCCCTCCTTCTAGTAATAAAGAACAGCCATAGAAGGCTATTAAATTGATCAGAGAAGAGGTGGGGAGTGGAAAGGATGGACTGTTTAACTTTCCTTATAGTTTGTTTTTTTTAAAAAAAATGAAAAATGGCCATCTCTAAGATATTTTTCCACAGACTTATTCATTATAAGCCTGGATTTTAGGATGAATCAAGGATGGCCAACTTTGTACGAGATTGCCATTACAAGCAATTTCAATCAACAAATCTGAAAAAGAAGCAACTTTTTACATAATCTTTTTATGCCCACTCAGCTCTGCCTCCTTTTCACCCTTATCCTCTGACTAGCTGAATTTTGTTTAGCAGTATTGTTACCACCATGAACTGGCCTGGCCTTTGGTAAACTTTAGATATCATTTTGATATCACAATTCGGCCCTGTTCTGCCACCCTCAGCCACGTGTTTGTAAAGGCCTCTGTACAAGCACTGAGCTAGGTATGGCTATCATATGCTGACTCATACTTGTTTACACCAAGGCAAGCCAGAAACTGCCAGATCTGCTTTAGGAGACCTCCCAGAACAAACAGCTTAATCAAAGTATGCGCGCTAACACAAAGAGACCTCTGCCCCGAATGGGCACCCTGGCGAGCTGAGTGCTCAACTGCCAAGCTAGCCGCATCTGCACACTGGCTATCCTATTGTCAATTTGGACCTTAACTCAATCATGTAAATTCTGACCTTTCGGAGACATTGTCTCAAGCCCAAACCTCACTGTTTTCGCCCAAGACTAGCCTAGCCTACGGTCATACTTTCCCTAATAAAACCCCCAAGCTCCAAGAGCTTTCGGAATGCTCGGACCACTCCGGAGTGCCATCCAGCTTTGCCGTCGCTTCGTTCTGCGAGCTCCTCTCAGCCGCTGTGCTGAGTTTCTTCTCTTCAATTGGACTTCTTCAGGACTATAAGAAAGGTGGCGTATCACCCATTTCCCCCAAAACTCTCATTCCTATTTCTAGTTAGCTGTGTGGTTGTGTTTTCTTAAAAATTTGTCTGCTTGTTAATAAATCACTGTTGCTATTTTAAACTGTCTGACTGCTCACTGACCTGAACCTGTATACATAGGGTAAAAGATTCCCACTAAGTTACCCTGCCTCTTGTTAGCTTGAGAGAGTGCTCCAGCTAATTTCCCCATCTTTGCTTGTTGTTTGGTTATTTGGGAGCCCCTCCTGGGACTCCCAAGTCACAGGGTAACAGTATTAGCATTGGGACAATGGAGAAGAAGGACTGGAGAAACAGATACTTCAAGTGTTGGCTTATGATAGCATTTCTGCAGTAAACAATGTAAGGAAAGTTGAGCTGAGATAAAATATAATTCCAATCCAGTAATTCTAATGTAGGCATGTGTGCCTGCCTACCACAGGCCAAGTAAATAGCAGCTGCCCTAATAATCCCTTAGTGAGCATGAATGAACAGCAAAACAGACTCAGAAAGGGGAAAACAGATAGCTGGTCTCATCAGGAACCCCAAGTATGTTTAGAATAATAGATCTATAAGCTTGGCCACCAAGATGGAACTCACAAGAAAGGTGGAGTCTGGTGAAAGAAAAAAATAATGCCTGAATGCATTTTGGAAGAAGCTTTCAAGTGGCCTCCAGAAAGTTCAGAATGATTTTATTTAGTTATGGAAGGCTTACTAGACCTTATTGTTTCACTTCACACATGCATAGTGTTAGTTTTGGATAAAAAAATTGCTGCAACACATGCTATTCATTTTTATGGCATAGGAACATATCACTATTGTTTCCATGTTATTTCTGCCTCCGGGACCAAAGTTTCTGTTAAAGAAGTAAAGCCCAGAAACACATTAACTGAGGTATATCTGTATAATTATTCAGTTTAGAGGATAATAGATCTTTTAAAAAAAAAAATCAGTTCATGTCCTATGCCTTTATCTTTGCACGCAAAAATACTTACCTTCCTGCTGGAAAAAAACTTAACCAACTGATACCTATTGTTAGAAACACATAAGCAATTTCCCCCCAGTAAGTTGGCAACATTAATTCAGGGAAGTATACTGTAATTCAAAACAGACAGTGGAAAGCATTCTGTGTCCAAGCATGGTGGCAGGGTAAGAAAACTGGAGATTAAATCAACATGAGTAATTGCAGAGTAATGTACATGTGGCCAATAAACTTAACTGCTTTATAGTAACTGCTTTATAGTACATAGGGCTTTAAAAGCATAAAATGAAAACAAAACAAAACTGAGAAGAAGAATGTTCATTTATAAGATACTAGCACTAAAAGACTCAGTAGGGAAAACCCCATAAAGAAATCCATGCTCATCCATTAAACTGAGAGCCAGAAGGTAGTATAAACAATGGGTGCCATTTCATATCATGATGAATCACATCTAAGGTTTTGGCCAAATGTATACTTGCCTGGGAACTACAACCAATCACAGTGCTGTTACCCCAAAACGTGGGTGCCACAAGGGCCAACCTGTGATACCAGTTCTTCTGTTTGAGAGTGAGCAATAATTAGCTCAAAGTCAAGAGGCCTGCAAGAGGGGGGATAATTTAACGAGATCTTTCCTACCAACATCTACAGGGTAGCTCAGGAAAGAACCAGCCAGAGAGTAAAAATGTAAACTAAAAATGTGTTTTATTAATAAGACTCACATAAGCACACAAAAGCTCAAATACTCACACACTTGCATAAGGACTAACTGAAGGAAAGGGAGGAAAGTGGGACAGAGGACGTTGAGGGATTCAGGCTATGTTTACTGGTCCAGAGAAAAGTGGACAAAGCAGTGACGTGGCTTAGGCAAGAACCTAAGGACAGTTCTTGTTTGGAGCAGCATTTGGAATGGTGAGAGACTGCACTGTTCTTATACCCAAAAAATATCTTGTGGGTATAACTGTGACTCGCACTCTCAGCTAAGTGAACAATGGGAGTTGTAACGCAACAATGAACTCTAGATGGAGCTCATGTCTTACTGTTTAGGTGACAAAGGATAATGGTTGCTGTAATAGCTGAGTACTGTGGAGGGGTGGGGAGACATTAAGGTAATGTACAGGTGTACAGGGACCAGAGTTGAAACAATCACAATTTGGTGGGAAGTTCCCTAAGTCGGCTGAGAGTCTGGCTTGGTGTTTTACGCCTATTGTTTTCAGAACGGCTGTGCTATTATCCTGAAAACAACTGGGTCTCTTGCCTAAGAGTTGGGTGCAGCTGATCTGCCTTGCTATGTCACATTTACAGTCAGCAATTTGCCTCTTCCAGCATGTCCTTTCCATCATCTCAGGTATCATTCATATCAATGCCAATTAATATAGTGCCAGTCTAATATTATTTCCCAATTAAGCCATGCCAATCTTGGAGTGTGTGCGGTGCTGTAAGAGTGCTTTCTAGAAATCTCAGTACACCTAAAAGCAACTAACTTGAGTGTACAAAATTGGCTCTGGAGAATGGGGGATAATCCCAAGGAGGTCTAATGCATGCATGTGCACACTCAGTGTCGGTGTCTACATTCTTCACATAGAATCATAGCATTGGAAGAAACCACAGAGGTCATCCAGTCGAACCCTTGCTATACAGAAACACCCATCAAGGCATTCCCAACAGATGGCCATCCAGCCTCTGCTTAAAAACCCCCAAAGAAGGAGACTCCATCACACTCCAAGGCAGGATATTCCGCTGTTGGACAGTTCTGACCATCAGGAAGTTCTTCCTGAGGTTCAGGTGGAATCTCATTTCCTGCTGCTTGAATCCATTGCTCCTTGTGCTAGTCTCTGGAGTGGTAGAGAACAAGCCTGCTCCCTCCTCAACATGACATCCCCTCTTAACCTTCTCTTCTGCAGGCTAAACATACCCAGCTCTCTAAGCTGCTCCTCATAGGGCATGACTTCCAAACCCTTCACCATTTTGCTTGCCCTCCTCTGGACACATTCCAGCTTGTCGATATCCTTCTTGAATTGAGGAGCCCAGAACTGGACACAGTATTCCAAATGAGGTCTAACCAATGCAGAATAGAGTGGTACCACTACATCCCTCAACCTAGACACCATACTCCTATTGAAGCAACCAAGGAATATTGTGTCTAAATCAAGGGAGATTGTTACTGCAGTTTAGACCTCCTTGGGGACACCCCTAGATATCATTTTGATATCAAACCATTCGGCTTTCTTCTACCACCCCGCTCCATGTGTTTGCAAGGCCACCAGACAAGCACACAAACAGGCACGGCTGATAATTGCTGGACATTCCATTCTCCACCCAAGCAGGCCAGACACAGCCGGTTCGTCACTTCAGGGACCTCTCCGGCAAACACCTTATTACATATGCGCGATACTAACAAAAGCTTCCTGCCCCGAGTAGGCTACTGGACAAAGGTTGTGCCATCCACTGGTAAGTGCTGCATATTTGCATACTGGCCACACTATTGTTAATTCGGCTCTGATTCCATCATGCAAAGTCATGACCTTTCCGAGACATTGTCTCACACCCAAAACTCATTGTTGTTCCCCGAGTAAGGCATAGCCTGCAGTCACAATTCACCCTATAAAAAAACCCTGATTCCAAGACTTTCCTCGGATCGCTCGACCCGCTCCAGAGTTCCATCCCGCCTTGCTGCCGTTTTGAGCTCCCCTCAGCTAATCGAGCTGAGCTTCTTCTCCGCATCCACAGCTTCTCTCCTAAGGTCCAGGACTACGAGACAGGTGTCGTATCACCCATTTCCCTCTGAAAACCCCCCTCTCTAACTCAATTCCTGATTCCTTAGTTATCTGTGTGGCTGTGGTGTCTTTAACATGTGTCTGTATTCAATAAAACATCACTTTTATTATTTTAAACCCGTCTGGCTGCTTGACTGACCTGACCCCGTAGACGCTGGGTTGCAAGATCTTGCTAAGTTACCCTGCCTCTCGCTAGCTTAAGTGAGTGCTCCAGCTAATTTCCCCCAAGGTTGTGTTATATTGTTTGGTTATTTAGGTGTCTTTCCCGGGACCCCCAGAGAACAGGGTAACAAGATAATGATACCACTCTTCTCTGCCTCTTTTCCATTTTTAGTTTCTTTCCTACGGTCACATTTAATATGTTTTCACTTCCCCTTGTGTTACTTTAATAAGAATTTCCAAAAATTTGAGATTATTCCCATCTTTTGTGTACCTTCTGTACCCATATGCTTTGTGACAGTGATTATCATGATTGAAGTGCGTGCTGGGTCTCACTATGACACAGGCACCTATTCACACTACAGACTTACAGCATTATCATTCCATTTTAACTGCTGTGCTTCCATCCTACAGAATCCTGGGACTGGGAGTTTAGGGAGGGGCATTTAGAATTCTCAGGCAGAGAATTCCTCTGGTACTTCTGACCAAACTACAAATTCCAGGATTCCATAGGATAAAACCATGGAGGTTAAAGTGGAATAATAGTGCTGTAACTGTGTAATGTGAATGGACCTCAGATCTTGCTTGGGATTCTTACTTTTTGGGATTAAAGCTTCCAGGAGTCCAGCCAACATGGCCATGATGACTGGTGAGGGTTTGGGGTAGGCTGGGGTCTAGTCCCCCTAATTTTTTCCCCAAATTTGATACAAACGGCACTTGCTTACTTTCTCTGGCCACTGATTGGCTGATGTGTGTGTACAGTATGTTGGACTAGACAGGCCTTTGGTTTGATCTAACATGGCTGTCCTTAATGTTGTCTCTCAACATGGTGGAGAGCATTCAACAAGTGAAATGGCAAACAGCAAAAAGGAGGAGGAAGAAGAATAGTGGGCCTTTAAGCCGCTCCAGTTTTTAGCTTTATCACTAGATTGTTTCACTGAGATGTGCTTTAATTCTGCTTAGCCTGTAAACCAGGTGAGGAAGCTTTGCCCTGAAAAGCCTATACATAGACATTGCTTCAAAATTTGCACTGGTCCATGAGAGGAAGGGATGAGCACAGTAAGATGAGCACTTTGAAGAATGTATTGAGGGTATCTTGTCAAACAGCTCCCCTCTCCCCCCACTGCAATCCTGGAGCTTCTTTTGCACTGTTTAGCAAAAGCTATGAGGTATTTAATTCTCTTTCTTGGATATATATAAGGAATTTATGATGACGGTGATCAGGGAAAAACTCACAGATAGGGTGATTTTTTGACCATGTGGTATATTAGGAGATTATGTGCCACAAATAATTTCTAAGGGGGGGGGGATTGGACACATTCACAGACGAATTATGTTCATTGTGTTAATCTTTTTGTTTAAAGAAATCACAAGGCTGGTAAAAAATAAAGATGTTTCATTTAGTTGCAAAACAGAAGGAAGCTCTTTGCATGCGGTTAACATAATACATTATTTAACTTCTATGTTATATGTTATAGCAAGGTATAGTATCAATTTATGGAAGATGCCACGTTTATGCATATTGTAGTCACATACCTGGAATGCTTGGAATACTCAGACAGTTTTATACATACTAAAAGTAAATAAAATACTAAAATACCATAAAGTATAGGGGAGGCTGTGTAAGGGTAATTCACAGCTTGGAAGAGTTCCCTTGGTGGAATCTCAGATGAATTTCTGACTGTGGGATTCTGGGGCATAGTACCCCATCCCCCAAAAAACTTCAAACTCTGGAGAGGTTAATATGTCAGCCTTAACATATATCTATCTACATTATAGCAGTTTAATACCACTTTAACTGTCATAGTGCATCCTATGGAATCCTGGGATTTGGTGAAGTTCTCATAATTCTCTTTCAGATTGCTTGAGAGTTGTAGTTCAAGAGGATGTATTATAGTGTTCTAATAACAAAGACTTCTAAATGTCTCACCACACTACAAAGCTCAGGGTTCCCTAGGATGGAGCCACAGCACTTAAAAATAGTATCAAACTGCTATAATGCTGTAGTGTAGATATATTTCATAGAATCATAGAGTTGGAAGAGACCACAGGGGCCATCCAGTCCAACCCCCTGCTATGCAGGAACACCCATCAAGGCATTCCCAACAGATGGCCATCCAGCCTCTGCTTAAAAACCTCCAAAGAAGGAGACTCCATCACATGCCCAGGCAGCATATTCCACTGCCGGACAGCTCTGACCATCAGGAAGTTCTTCCTGAGATTCAGGTGGAATCTCCTTCAACTTCAGATGATCCTACAATGAACATATTATGGGGTTTTATTGGGAACATTTATTCAGAAGAAGTTTGCCATTGCCTTTCTCTAAGGCTGAGAGAGTGTGACTTGTCTAGTTGTCACCCAGTGGATTTCCTTATCATTGATTGTGCTGGCTAGGGCTTTTGGAAATTATACTCCAGCAACATCTGCAGGGCGGCACAATTCCACCTGAAATATATCGACAAACTGGAATGTGTCCAGAGGAGGGTGACCAAAATGGTGAAGGGTCTGGAAGCCATGCCCTATGAGGAGCAGCTTAGGGAGCTGAGTATGTTTAGCCTGCAGAAGAGAAGGTTAAGAGGAGACATGATAGCCATGTTTAAATATTTGAAGGGATGCCATGTCGAGGAGGGAGCAGGCTTCTCTTCTTCTGCTCCAGAGACTAGGACAAGGAGCAATGGATTCAAGCTGCAGGAAAGGAGATTCCACCATGTTGATTTGAAGGCATTGTACAACAAGAGCAGATCCACCAAATAAAATTCTTGACCCACCAGGTTCTCCTTGACTCAAGACATCTACTTTAGCTAGCACTGTCCATTGGTTTTAGGCCAGGGTACATGCAATCCTTCCACTTTTATTGAATCATACCCTCCAACATTTCAGAGATGAAATCTAGGACACATCTGGCCAAACAACATCAGAATGTGGTCACAATAGCAAAAAATATTAATGAGAAAGAACACACAAGCTAGAAGAGACTGCAGCAGTTTGCTTTTGCCAGAGCCTACTGAAAAGGATGATTTCCCCCTGCCCCACTGAACTAATTGTGCACAAGCTATTTTGCACTTGAACTCACTTTACAGCAACTGAAGCAAATTAAGGGGAAGGTGGGATGAAGAGAGGGAGACTGGGATATTTTAAGAGCAGCTGAAAAAAATTGGGATGGCATAGGATTAATCGAGACCGTCTCTGCCAAATTGGGACAGTTGGAAGGTATGTTGGACTGCAATGTCCAGAAACCCTAACCAGCACTGCCAATGGTGAAGAATGTTAGGAGTTACAGTCTGGAAACATCTGGAGCGCTGCATGATTCCTCACCCTACTTTAGACCATATTTTTTATTAAATCAATCCCCAGCTTCTGCAAAACGATGAAAGAGGTTTGATAAAGATGGTAGCATATCAAAGGCAATCACCACAAAATTAGGACTGTCCCAGGTGGATAATTAGACAATTAGCTCCAGAGCTGTCAGCTGGACAGGGGGGAAAAATGTACAGCCTGGCTTCCTCTTGTGGTTTTAACAAGAGCTCAACGTACAAAAATCATCAGGTAAAGCTTTTTCATGTGGTGAGAGAAATGCAACCACTGGCTAACATCTGCACGCTTGCTTGCTAAAGCCACATTTGCAGTAAAGAGTTGACAGCTGGCCAAGCAACGGGTCTTGAAAGCATTTTAATGTTTTTCTTTGATTGAAAAATGATGTTCTACCAAAAAAAAATGATGTTCTACCAAACAAAAAAGAAAGATGTAGTGCCACATCCTTTGCATCCACATCCCACTCATATCAGAGGATATTTCTCTGTATGTACTGAAAGAGTATGAGAAGTTGAAATGTAGCCCTGTCCATCCTTAAGTGTGTGTCAGTCTCTGCCTTTCCTTCATGCAGAATCTTACCAAATGTCATCACTTCTCACATTTAGTAGTGTTTAGCATGCTGTAAATAATCATTCCATGTCACCTCATATGACATCTGCCAGCAGCATCCGTTGCCATGTCCTCAAGAAACTGGGATTAATTGCTCAATAAATGAGTTCTGTTTGACATATTAAAACAACCCATCATGTTCTCCCTTAATTCATGTTGATCCAAAACCATTGCAGTGCCCTGAAGGATTTTGAATATATCACTCACTTTTATGGTATCTGGAGCAACTTGGGGACATCTGAGTCAATGCTGTTGAAAGTATGTTGTATTTGGTATTGGGACCTTTCCCCTGCAGAAATGTTGTCAGAATAAATAGCATAATCTTATTTACATCATCCTGAGCTGCTTCAGCTAAAGATTAAATGATGCTTCAGAGTGGCTCACTAGCACTGTCAACAACCTAAAACAAGTTCTCGGAGGATCTAGGCAGCAAGCCTTTACTTGCTGGCAGACAGCACGTTCATACACCCATCTCAAACATGTATTCACCCACAATAGCATACATAACAGGGATAGGAAGGCAGGAACAAGACCTTGCCAGAAACGCAGATGCCAGATTTCCCCTCATATCTGCCCAGGCAGCAACATCCCAGGACCTAATAAATGTCACTCACGATATTAAAGTAATTTTCACATGCTCATCCTCTAATGTAATATATGCCGTTCTTTGTCAGCAATGCCTCCCAGCTCTCTACATTGAACTAACATGACAGTCTTTGTGCCAGTGGATAAATAGAACAAATCAGACATTAGAAGTGGAATACCCCAAAGCCAATTGCAGAACACATCAACCTTCCTGGACATTCTGTCTTGAACCTCCAAACAGCAGTCCTTTAACAGAAAAATTACAAGGATAGATTGGAAAGAGAAACTGCTGAATTAGGATATATCCACAGACTCTAGTGCATTGGCAGTGGACTGAACAGCAACAATGATTCCTTGGTGCACTACATGTATTTAAACAATAGATGTCACCCCAAGTAACTAAATAGGGTTCTTGGACCTACTTTATGGCAACACTTTACTGGTCCAGTACTCATATCACTGAACTAGACCAACAACTTCCTCCATCATTCACATGCTTATCAGCTTATCTTGGCATATATATATACATATATATATATATACACACACACACTATCTCCCATTTTTGTCCCTTTAACTACCTTTCATGAACACTGTTGAGACTGAACTGTTCATCCTATCACCATAGCCATATATTTAGCGTTTCTAACACAATTCACACTCCTCTCCATCCCACCTGTTGGTATACATGTCTGTCCACAAAGGTTTCACTCCCTGCATCTGATGAAGTGAGCTGGAGTCCACATGAGCTTATACTGGATTTTTTTTTTCTTAGTCAGTCTCAAAGGTGCTAGAAGTTTCCTTAATTTCTCTTCATGGTGTAACAGATTAACAATGGTAACGTTTTGGAATATCCCCTTAAAAATCTGGTATGCTTTAAAATATTTCTTTGCCCTCTTGAGACTTTTAATAGGCATGTTAGAGATTTATCCTGGTTTTCTTTGGAGGAGGTCCTTGGATATTATACATGGAACTGCACTCCCCATATATACAGCCCAGAGATTTTCCCTGTGGGCTGAATACATGATTTATAACCTTTGTTTTTCTATCCTCAATCTCTATCTTACAACCTTATGAAAGATCTTTAGGTGGCTCGTGACGAAACCCAGGGGGACTGCATGCTGGAGTGGCAAAAGGATGCCTCCCCCCGCTTAGCGAACAAGTAGCTGCTGCAAGCTCATCTAGCTCAAGGTAGTTATAAAGAAATTCAGCCTTTGCTAGTATGGCTAGTAAAAGAGCCTGTAGCCCTAAATTTGTGTTTTCATGCTGTCTATCTCTAGCAGAGTGGACAAAATGCAGCCTCTAAGTGTTGCTGAACTCCAACTCCCAGCATGCTGTTACCCCATGAGCCGACCCCCATCCCGGGAAGAATAATTTTATATTAAAAATACATCCAAGCCAGAGGTGACTGGGTTGGCGTGTCGACAGTCAGGCTGGTGATCGGACAAAAGATCAAAGACTTGAAACTTCCCCCTGTCATGTCTCCATAGGAAACCTCAGAAAGATACAGAAGCACAGGTAATGGGCCATCAGCACAACAATACATTCGGGAGATTGCTTGATTCCCCCCTGAATGCCTGGAACAAAGCAAGGCATATCAAAGCAAGGTCCAGTTACCTGGTGTGACCATCATGCAGCCATCAGGCAGATATCAAGTGGATATCATGCAGCCATCAGGCGGCTATCACACCTACATCATCCTTCTCTTTCGGCCATTTTTCTTTCCGGCAAGAAGGTCTGCTTCCAGGACCTGTTCGGCCCTATAACTGGACCCCCTTTTTCGACTCCATTATCAGAGATCTCCCAGGCTTGACTGGAAGGCTATCACTCTGTCTGTTGAGGCTTCCCTCAGCCCCTCCCCTACGCTGAGCTCTGCTTCCCGCTCATCTTCTTCCAGCCAAGGACGTCGGGACTGATACAGTATTACCCTCTCCTCTAATTCCCTCCACTTTTCCCCTATCAATTTTCCCCTCTTTCCATTTCAATAGTCCTTGAGTGCTTGCATGGGAGTTTGAGACTGAGTGAGTGTGTCACACATATTGTTTAATAAAACATCTTGAGTGAACTTATAGCCTAGTTTTCTTGACTTGACTCCATAGAAATTGGGTTATAAGGTCTCACTGTTGCCCTGCCGTCCGCTGTTAGAAGGCAGCGCTCTGCTAATTTCCCCAATTCTGGCATTTTAGAGCAAATCAGAATGTCCTCCAAGGATTACTCCTAAAAGTCAGGGTAACAATACCTAGACAGAGTAGCCAATGGTTGGTTGGTTATCTACATAACAAGATTAACAACAGAATATAAGCCTACTTGTGTTAACTGGTTTATCTAGTGGCAGGATCTTTGTGAATGGTCAGTGTTTACTGTCAGTACTTTCTACGTTTTAAGTTCCCAGAGACTTCACAGTCTGCAATCCACAACCACGACTGCTGCGTATATAGCTGGAATTTAACACTTCAAGCATCGGATGTAGAGGACTATAGTCCAAGAAAGCTCATGTTATGGTAAATGTACTAGTCTTTAAGGTAGCGCAGGGCTCTTTTGTCCTTTTTTGGCCTAAGAGATTAACAGATCAGACTCCTTGGAAGTTCATAAGGTATAGGAGAGTTGAGCACTTATCTGCAATCCCAGGCACTTTCACTAGAGGTCACTGTAAGCGAGGGATATCAATGTGATAAAGAGGAAATGTTAGCCAAGAGCGGCACCTGTGACAAGAAAGGAGGATTTTAAACTCAGAGGCAGCAGCTCAAAGAGAAGGTTTCTAGGAAAGCATGTGGTGCATCACAGCATTGGTTTGGTTTTCAGTAAGTATTTCAGGTGTGTAAATCAGCTTTTTCTATTTGCATGCATTTTGTTTCTATTTGAGTCAGTCTGAAATACGAAGATTGATTTACTTTACAATAAATTGTGTGTGTTGTTGGGGCATTCAGTGGAGTTGTATAGTGTAAAAGGCAAGCCATTAACTGGTGGTTTGAACTCGTTTGATAGTAAAATAAATCACTGCTCTCTCTCAGAGTATTGGGATAATAATATAGAGTAGCTCATTATACAAGCTATAGCTGCTAATATTTTGTCTTCTACATATTATTAAAAGTACAGCACTCCTATCCTATTTGATATAGAGCCCACCAGGTTATGGACGTACCTTAAGATGATTGTGAGAATTGTGATAATGTGTGTGCATCATTTGATGATATCCTAAATGCCTGCAAGCGGTACCCAAAATGACAGGTAGTTACATTTAAAATTCTTCTGCTGTATTTGCTGCTCAAAATAAATGTGGAGATTTTGTGTTAGTATCCACATGCTTTCTGCGGTAGCCGTTGCTGGTACAGAAATAACTGTTAATTTAGACCAAGACCAAGGTAGAGGCATTTAAACATTACCGCTTGCTACATGGATTGTGGATCTGAGGAAAGCCTCTGTGTGTGTGTGTTAAAGGCAGAATCTGTGTAAACTACTCCTAAAGCAACTGAGCTCTTTTACTGACCAACCAGCCTGGTTTCTTTATATCTTGTGTTGTGTGGGTGCAGTCAGACTGAAAATTCAAGACAAAGTGGAGACAGATGGTAGTTTCTAAGAATGTCAGCACGGAATGTGATTGTGATGTACCTACTAATTTCTTTTGCCCTGCTACTTGTCTCCTGTCAGGCAGGGTTTTAATGCAGCAACAAAGCCTGCAAATCTCTTCAACATAAAGAAGCCTCAGGCTTACTCAGAGCAATGGTTTATGTAATCCACTGTCCTGTTTGTAGCCATAGCCAGCAAGATACCTGCAGGATAGTTCCAAAGAAGGCATGAAGGCAAAAGCTGATCTTCTAGCATCTAGTAAGCAAAGCCATACTACTACTGAACTGGGACGCTCCATTTAGCTATCTTGGCTGCTGTGATGGAAAAGATTACCAATACCGAATGACCAAAAATGATGAACACCATCTGTTATCTGTCTCTAGTCCCTGGGCCTTGTTTGTTCTTTTGTGCAGTTCTGGGAGGTTGCAGTAGACCTTTTGTTTCCTACAAAGCCTGGATATTTTGGAAAAAGAGATAATCCCTTCAACTGTAACACTTCTCAATATAGCAGGTTATAGTTGTACATAGTGGGAGATATTCCAAATTAGATTTTAGGCTACACAGATGTACTTTCTTTCTTCATTGCTGGTAGGCTAAAAGCTTGTGATCATAGCTGATTTTTAAAATAATGGCCCTTTATATGAGAGAACCTAGTAATAGAGAATTGTAATTATGGAGGCAATCCCTGCCCCACTGAAGTGAATGGCAAAACCTCTCTAGAAATGAATTGAACCCCCTCCCCAGGCACAAGGTAAAGTTTTACAAGGCATTCTTCAATAAACATGCCCGCTTAGAAAGGTTTTTAATTATGTGAGGGATATAACATATGATCTGCTAACATGGAATGGCAAGCAATTAATCATTTAACAAAGACAAAATGAAGAATCTGTGAGCAATCAATCATTAACAATATATTGTCCTGTGAAAATGTTAATTAGTTTTGCAAGCGCTGAACGGGGGCGGAAGGGATGCTAGGATTGTTTTTCTTTTCCTTCTTCACAGATGTGTCTCTCTGCACTAGGATGGTACTGAACTTTCATTGAAGGTGACATTCAAAGCAAATTTGGGCTCCCCATGTGCAGTATCTGAGGAATTTGGAGGGAGGGAAGCCACCAGATTTTTTTTTTTAAATAGAAATATTTCTCACTAGTTTTCTCATGTTCCATAGGAATGTCATGATAGAATATATTCGAAAGGGAGCTGACACAGTCTCTGATTTCTTTTGTGGTTCACAGGCGATCCCTCTCCAACCATCCTCCAGAGCCCACGGTCGGTGGTGCAGGGGCTGGGAGGCAGCTTTTCCCTGGATTGCTCTCTGGAAGGATCATCCAACCCTAATCTCTACTGGTACAGGCAAGCTCCAGGGAGACAGATTGAACTGCTTTCCTATTCAATAAGCCAAGGATCTTCAACAGATTTTGGGCCAGTCCACATTAAAGGAACACGACCCACTGATAACAACTTCCGCCTGGGCATCACTGGCCTCACCATCAGTGACACTGGGACCTATTACTGTGCCTGGAGCCGCACACTGTACCAAGGGAGTGTGGCACCCTGACAAAAACCCTCCCTCTCTTCTTCCTCACAAGCTGAAGGAGATGCACCTGCCTGCTGAGTGGTAACAAGCAGGCCACAGGTTGTCTCCATTGTGGCCTTGGTTGAGTGTCTTCCCAGTGAACATGGAGGGAACAGAAACCACATTGAACACTTCCTGGATGTTGCAGACAGCATAGATGAACCTCTGAATGTACTTTTGTCCTCTTAAAACTGTCTGCAGAGATTCCTTCATGCAAGGTCCACAGCTGGGAGCACTTTTACTAGGCAGCCACAATCAAAATGCCACAAAAGTGGGCAAGCTTTTGAGTATCTCTTCTTGCAAGAGAATGATCTCTTGGGAAGATTTGCCTTTTCTTAATGTATTTATTGTAACATCTTTAAGCTGCCCTTCATGAGTGTGAGCACCAGAGCAGAGTACAAACATGCAGAAAATGATTAAGATAATAAACACTTGAAATATAAAATCAAGACAAATAAAAAGTGGGAAACATACAGTCAAATATCAAGTGAGAGCACTTCACTTTTACAAACTCAAGGGGGCAGGTGGATTATTTTTACTTATTGAGAGTAATTACCTGGTAGGAATGGTCTGAGAAAGTCATGGATTATCTCACGTGGGATAGCAAAATCGTGTTTTCCTATAGCAAGTTCTGTAAAGAGGACAATTAATCAATTCACATCATTTAGATTTATATTCTGACCTATTCTGAGAGGGTCCCAGAGCATTTCTTACAAATTAAGTTGCCAAAAAGGGCACTTTTCCTATATGTGACCCACAAAAGGAATAGGCCACATAAAAGGGCCTATACAGAATAATAATGATGAGGACAAAGAAAGTAGGAGAAAAATAGATTTTTACAATATCAGATTTAATATTATCCTGCCTCCTCAGACAGATACTGTTAGTTAGGGACTGAGGAACCTGTGGCCTGCTGGTTGTATGGGCTACAGTTCTGCTAGTCCTTTGCCATTGGCCATGCCAGCTGGAGATTTTGAGAGCTAAAACCCCCCAAACTGAGGAGATTAAAGTCTTCTCCACTCCATTTTTTTCCTCTGAGTGTTGGTAAGGTGGGTAGCAGAAAAAAACAATTCTTCTCTTGACTTCAGTGCCTGCCTCTGGGTTCTCCAACTGAAGACTGGAATACCAGGTGCTTTAGACATGCTACTGTGTGGCTGTGAGGAAAGAACCATCTTTTATGAAAACTGCTTGCTTATGAAGATGGATAATGGTTTTAGGAGGTAGCTGGATGTGTCTGTTGAGTTCTTATTTATGAAGCACCATATATAAAGTGCACACTATTTTGCAAAGAATAGTTTGACAGACCTCTCCCGTAAGAAATGTTCAGCTCAAGAAGTATTGATGGTTGGTGACTACTATGCTGAGATACGTGCTCAGCTCAGGTCTGGAAAAACAGTTTGGTATTACAGCTAGAAAAGGAGACTGATGTAGTTCCACATTATAAAAAGGAATACTGTGAGGATGTGGGGAGTCCGAGGTCTTACTCATTTTGGGGACAGTGATGCTGCAGCTGGATCTCTGGATGTTTGCCTTCTGCACAATCAACTTGCAGATTAAACTAAAACTTGGAAAAGCAAGTTTTGGGATGTTCTATCTGGGTATTCTAGGAGCTGTAGTTCTAAAAGTAAGGTTTCCAAGTTCTGATATAAAACACAAGAAACCCATGGTGCTCTCTCCTCCCATGCTACTCACCTTGTAGTAGTGGTTACCTTGCAATTTCTTCCTGGACAGATAAATGAAGAGCACCACATGGATTCAGTAGAATACTTTTGTGGTCTCAAAATGGCTTATGGTTGCAGTTCAAAATACCTTGTGATCCAAGAGTCCACATCAAAATAATTTTAGCAACATAGTCTGTTAATTTGCAGTATTCAGTTACACAAACATACCCCCAAATTCTGGAAGCATCTTATAGGCATATGGTTTTAATTAAGTCACATTGGATTTTTCCACTCAGTTAAGTCTTCTGCAAAGTATCTCATTGATAAAACTGATCTCTGCATTGGACAGAAAGTTTGCAAGAGCATAGAAGTAATATGCACTGCATAATCTGGTATGCATACGATCAGCATTGAACCTGGAGAGAAAAATGAAGCTGAGGAAGAAGTGGTAGGGAAACATGAGGGACATTCCAGTATGTTTTCCAGGCTACAGATGGAACTCCTCAGGATGCTTTGTACTAATCTTCTGGCAAGGATAGCTGGAAGGGAAATACTAGTTAGACAGAGATTATGAATGTGGTACACAGCCTGAAAAATCTTTCTCAATGTGTGAAGCATTCCACAGTTGGTGCAAACTCCACGTGCTCTATAGACCAATCAAGAACCACTAGATGGCAGGCTGTCCCTTTTGGATACAACAAAACACCTTTGCACAGAGTGCAGCAGGGAGATCACTGTCATGTTCCGTACCATTTCAGAAGTACAGATGGAAAATTAATCCTCAAGTAATATGGCATTTCTAAACTGAATTTCAGCATCATAAGGTAACCCAGCATCAGTCTTCATTTCCTGTGTGGAGTTAGAAAACCAGCTTAAACTGACTCAGCAAGCCCTAGGTTCAGATCTCACCTCAGCAAAGTAAGCAGCTAAAAACAAGTCATTGTTAACTCCCATTCCCTCGCCCACACAAACAGAATGTTGCCCCCCTCAATTTTCTTTCTGTCCTCAGATTCTGTCATTAGACATTCTACCATTTCACCGGACACTGAAAAATGTTGACACCTGAAGTCTTCTATTTGCTATGCATTGCATCCCCTTGCTCTCTTTCCCTACCCTTTTCTTGAGATGCCAAAAATGTATTTCTAAAAGCTCAACTGACATTTTAAGTTACTACAATGCTAGAAATCCAGAGAATGAAGAAAATTCATTGGAGCGGGCATAATTCATATTTAGGATGACATTGTCCATCTCCTCACCCCACTCCCATTCCTACACAGTTGCTAATACCAATACATTGTACCTTTCAGGCTTGTAATGAAGATTACTGACAGATGAGGTGTGATATGGATCACTCTAAAGTACTGTAAATGTGCACGTTTCTATAGTGGCAACTATTCAGAATCCATATTGCTTGGGAAGCTTCTTACATATTGTGACAAGACTGGGCAACTCAGTGACCCCCCTGATTAGCCATTTCCAGCACAGCTCATGATGGGAGAAGCCAGGAGCTGAAGTCAACATCAGATGGAGTGCTGCCCTCTGTCTCTGACATGACAACATAAATCAGCTCTAGGAAGTACAGCTACCCTGTGTGAGCTTTGCATCTACCACCTGTAAAACCACTTTCTACACATTTTGACTTCACAAAGCAAAGGACAGGTGTACACTGGTGCTCACTGTGTGCTTTCAGCTGCGGTGGATGCTAAAAAGTATGGCAGCTGGAATGGAACTTTGTGGGGCCCCATAACTTATTGCATTAGAGGACCAAGTGGCAATATCTGTGCATCATCTTCTGGTATTTACTGTCTACAAAGGAGAGGAGCCAGTCTCAAGTACAATTTCTCTAGTTCCCCAACCAGAAGAGGATGGTAACTGTTGGTGTCCAAAGTTACTGAGATGTCATGAATAAACCAGTCATTCTTTCTCCCTTATATTTCTCCTTGGCGGTGTTTTTTTTAAGCAGAGGTTGGATGGCAACTTCTCAGGGATGTGTTAGCTATGCTATTCCTCCTATGGCACTAGGCCCATTACCCTTGGGGTCCTTTCCAAGTCTACATTCTGTGATCAGGGCACCTAAAGCATTTTTCTTTCTGAAACCAGTCTGAAAGAACAGATTGAAATGACTCTCAATAACTCATGTAAAAAAAGAATGACTGGAGTTGCACAGCAACCATCCTCTTGAGCTCCTTGCATTTGGCCAATGGTTTTTCTAAGCCCTGGGATCAATTGGCTGACCAAACCCAAAGAGTGATCAACAATGGGTCCTCTTCATCTTGGAGATAGGTGACTAGTGAGGTTCCACAAGATTCTGTCCTGGGTCCAGTGCTGTTCAACATCTTTATCAATTATTTGGATGAGGGAATAGAGGACATTATTATCAAATTTGCAGATGACACCAAATTAGGAGGAGTAGCTAACATCAAAGAGGACAGGATCAGAATTCAAAATGATCTTAACAGATTAGAGAGCTGAGGCAAAACTAACAAAATGAATTTCAACAGGGAGAAATATAAAGTACCACACCTGGACAGAAAAAATGAAATGCACAGATATAAGGTAGGTGACACCTGGCTTGACCACAGTACATGTGAAATGTGGATGAGGGAATAGAGGACATTATTATCAAATTTGCAGATGACACCAAATTAGGAGGAGTAGCTAACATCTTATGTCACCCAAGTTACTGAGAATATGAGCCATTGTGAGCAATTTGTGACAAGCCACAATAGCCCATTCAGGTTTCATATTTCTCTGAGGACCAGCCAGAACAACAACAGAGCACTTGGAAAAAACAGCATGCACTTTCACAGTGAGTCCCCCATCCTGTGTTTTTCCTAAATGTTTCACTACCTCTCTCCTCTTCTTGATTACCCAAGGGCTACATTGGCGTTTTCCAGTGGGAAGGGGCTAATTTTCTTGTTGACTCTTGTTAACTCAAGTTCCCCTTCTTTTTGGGTTCTCAAAACAGGTCAATAATGACATATAACAATCCTCCCCCACCTCCAACCCGACAAAGTTTCCATTTGAGACCACAACTGGTGCACCTGCAACTTTGAGCAAAAAAGGCTTTTGGCTGACAGAGGAGACTGTGCGATAGCATCAGGCTTGGAAACCACTGCTGGGGGTGAGATACGCATGTACAGTGCTATTTCTAGACTGAGTGAGAAGGGTGAGAGATCCTCAAAGCACCACACTGTAATGAAATATACTCTGTGGTAATCACTGTTCAAGAGAAACGGTTGCACAAACAAATGTCAAGCCACATCCTGTTATGTTCGAAAAGCCCTCCTCGCTTCTTAAAAGATGAGAGAGTGTGACTTGCCCAAGGTCACCCGGTAGGTTTCTATGGCTGAGCGGGGCTTTGAACCCTGGTCTTCCAGAGTCCAACATTCAAACCACTATATCATGCTGGCTCCACATGTCACAATGCAGAGCTGGCTATGTTTGTTTGTGGCCAGGAGGAATACCCATTCTCCACCCTGCCATCTGAGGTGAGAAAGCCATTTTAATGAAAAGAATTTGGGCTGAGATACTCAAAAGAAGCTTGGATTTGAGATCTTTCTCACATCTTCTGTAGTGATGAAAACTTGCATTCCTAATGCATATAATATCAAAATAGCAAATGTGGCTCCCTTCTCATAAATGATATTTTCCTTTAGGTGACAAATATTTAGGATTCTCAGGGCTAGGCCTCTCTCCTATAGTCCTCAGTGGAAGGTGGAGGAATCTCAGGGCAAGAACACTTCCTTGTGTATATGTGTGTATTCTCATTTGTTAGACTTGCAAGGTGAAAAATAAAAGTACTAACAAGAAAAACAGAGTGCTTCACGTAGCTTGAAGGGCTGGAAAGAAGATAGAATTCAGGACTGAGAAGGCTCTATTATTTAAAGGAAGTAGAGGGTCATTAGCGACACAGTGTGATGCAGTGGTTTGAACATTGGGTTACAACCCTGGAAACCAAAGTTTGATTTCCCGCTCAGCCATGGGTACACACTGGGTGACCTTAGACATGTCACATACTCTTAGCCCCAGAAAGCCCTGTGATAAGTTCAGTTAAGGGGCACCATAAATTGGGAACAACTTAAAGGCACATAACAACAAAAAGATCATTGCATTCACTTTCTCCTGGTCACCCAGTACTTTTAAGTGTCTCAGTTCCCCAAGGAATGTGATTAAAATGTGTCCCTGGGCCACACACAACCCCTCACCACAGTCTTTGTGTGTATGGCTCCCGGCTCCTCAGACTACCTCCTCTTTTTAATGCTCCTTCCAGAAGAGCAAATTGCCTGGACCCCTCCATCTTTTAAACAGGTTTTAGGAGTCAACCCTCTCCTTTCACCTTAAAAGGCTGTTTTTCAAATCCTGAAGTCAATCCCCAACCACTTCTGGTTTTATTTTCCATAGGGAGACAGCATTTTTGACAGCTTGTGCAACCTCTTGAGGGCTCCAGGAGCACGAAATTGGGCCACAGACCCAATGTAGTTGCCAACCCTTACCACGAATGCCAGTCCTATCTTTTGTTCAAAGGCAAGAGGCCATTATTTTAACAACAAACTGGTCCTCTCCTGCAGCAAGGAGTGAAAGGAAAACCTTTCACCACCCACCTAGGAAAGACACGTACCCTGTATAAACTTGTTGGCAACCCCGCATTACCTTTTTTCTTAATGATCATGTAATACACAGTAAATTAGAAAATGAAACGGAAAAAACTCAGCAAAAATGTTCTGCCACTTTAATAAAACAGGTCATGGTAAAGAATCAATGAAAAATTACAAGATGTTCCAATGAAAGTTAAACATGTTTATAAAGTGCAGTCCTATGGATCCCACTGGATTTAGTAGGATGCACTTCTGAGTGAATGGGGAAACTGTGTCTGCTGCTCATTCCTCCATTTGAAAATCAATGGTGCATTAAAGCTGCAATCTTATGCTGATTTACCTGAGATTAACCCACTGAACTCAGGCTTCCTACTAATGAGACATGTGTAGGATTACAATATAAAACTGCAACTCTAAATATACTCACTGCCCAAAAAGGATGGTTAAAACTGAAAAAGAAACACCAGAAAATTCCACAAAATGGTCTGTGGTTTTACTAAAATATGACAGTTCAGGAGTACCGAGTAATTACTAAACCAAAGCAGGTATTTTCATTTTGAGGACAAAGAGCCTAAATGCTACTCTATACATTGCAAGGCAAGAATGCATATTTTTCTCTTTCTTCCCGGAATTCGCTCAATTCAGGTAAGATATGCTCATGTGAAGGGCTTCTATGGCACCACCTGTGGTAAAACAGGAAAGCAATCACAATAAACCATTAGTTTTAAGCTAAAGATGTCTCATCTGAACTCTAGACACCAGAGTAACAATTACAATGAGTTTCCCATAGGAAAACTGTTCAGTTCAGGGAACAAGCTGCAAAGGGTAGCTGTAAGGTTCTAATACTACTAGTTGAAAAGTGGGGCAAATTTGAACAAGTAAGGCAGCTGAAATTCCTTCTTCTTTGCAGTTCATAATACATAGTGCGGCAGCCCTGCCCTGCTCTGTTCCATAGGTGGTAGACAGTTCAGGACTAACACGCACAAAATGAAACTCTGCTAGAAACAGAGTTGCATTACATTAGTGGTGGCACACCAACCTTTATACAAATGAAGTATTTGGCACTCCCTCCAAAATCAGAACTTTCCCCCTAGGAAATTAGTTAATTCCTCAACTGACCACAAAAGTAAGGAGCTTTTTCCCCTTCAAAGCGACTTAATACACTGAAACCAACAGGTGAACTTTTTATAGTATGGAAATGAGCATTTTTACCTGGTATGATGGCCAGATGCAAAAGAAGATGAACTCCCTCCACTTTTAAGAGAAAGGTAGAAGAGGCGCCCAAAGGCCCCTCCCTAAACTGCAAACCCCAGGATTCCATAGGACGTCAAGTTGGAATAATAGCACTATAACAATCTAGTGCGGAAATGGCCATAGTTTAGTAGGAAGAACATCTGCTGCAAGGTCTGCTTCTCCATAATAATTATAGAAGTGGGGCTCCTACTGCTTATTCACATTTGGCCACCTTATCATCAGCCAATATCCATAGAGTTAATGGGTTAGGGTCAGAGGTTGATTAGAAAAAAAAGTTGGTGCGGTTAATTTTCCCTTACAGTACTACTTCACAAATTCAACAGCAATCAATTGTTAGGAAAGCAAACGATTTACATGCATAGTGAAGTAGGCTTTAATTTATTATGTGAGGTTTATGGGTTGGGAGGGGGACTCAGTTGAGAACAGAAAAGAATTAGAGATCAAAAATAGGAACCTTTGCAAGCATCCCAGAAGGTACAAAGTGGCCCACCAGAAGGAAATCATCTAGTGTCCTTTCATGTACATGTATGAGTTGAAGGGGTCTGCTGGGAAAACAAAAATAAAAGTACAGTCCTCCGTCCATGTTTGTGGGTTTGACTGCCCAAAAAGGATTTGCAGATTTGATTATTCATGAGGCCTGTGCATTCCTTCCTCCCTATTCTCCTCTTCCCATTCCCTTGCAAAAGAGTGGGCAAAAGGCAAGGGAATGAGAGGGGGGAGCACTATGCGCAGAGAAGGAAGGCATGCATGTGCCTTCTCCCCATTCCCTTGCCCTTTGCTCCTGTGCATGTGCCTTCCTTCTCTGTGGCCAGGCAAAAGACAAGAGAATGGGGAAAGGCGTATGTGCCTTTGCCCTCTTCCTTTGCCTTTTATGTGGGTGTGAAGAAGGCAGGTAGGCACACCTCTCCCCATTCCTTTGCCTTTTGGCCAGTCACAGAGAAAGAAGGCACATGCCCCAGTGCAAAAGGCAAGGAAATGGGGAGAGCATGAGTGTGAGTTATTCTCAGTTTTTCCACTTTTGTGAGGGTACTAAATTTTGATGTGATGCCACACATCATGATAGTCCCTCTAAGTACACTCCAAAGAAGAATTTTAAAGGGTAGGCAGCTCCGCTAATCTGGATCAACAAACCATTTGTAGCATTTTTATCTCTAACAGGATTGGCTGTTTTGTAAAACCAATGGATCATAGGCCATTTTCCCACTAGCCTGTTATAGTGCTATTATCTCACTTTCAACATCCTATGGAATCCTGGCGTTTGCTGTTTGGGGAGGGGCCAGTGCGGAAATGGCCACAGTTGCTCATTCAAGACCAAGCCAACTCCCCCACCCCATGATTTGCATTTTAGTAAAGACAGTTCACAACAATGTATCATTGCTGGGAAAAATCCATTTCTACTTCTGGGAGTAATGGCAGATGACATTATCTAACTTGGCTAATCAAGAAGCACCAGTGCTTTGACCTTGCTGCAAGACCTGGCTCCGCCACAACACCAATTGCCTTTTTCCAATATTTACTTAAGCAGCAAGTGACAAAAAGGTTATATAGCTGCTGTGTTTCCCTGGGTACTTTTCCTTCCAGAGAGAGAGAAAAGTCAGAACCAGACAAAACATGTAGTATGGCATTCACTGTTCATCCATATTCTCTCTCTTCCATTCCATTTGTACCTGGGATGCTTGCAAAGGTTCCTATTTTTGATCACACCAGCAAAGCATTTGTTATGTTTTTGATCAAGAGTGTATACTTAGGATCATTTAACAAAGGTTTAGGTTTCAACTAATACAAGATCCTGAGGATGCATTCTTGTTTTCTAAATATAAAGCGTGTTGTGGAACATGGGCATTTAGGGAAAACTTATGGTCATGGATACTAAAGGTGAAAGCACTATGATCTCAAGCAGAATTAGGAGCCCCTGTGGATGATGCTAGGTAAAAATGTAAAGAGATGAGAGAACTGATCATGAATTTTTAGAGTCTCATCCAGTTTGGTCTAACAGTGTAAGTATAAATCAGGGATGGACAACTGTGCCCCTCCAGATGTTGTTGGACTGCAACTCCCATCATCCCTAGCCAGCATAGCTAATGGTGCATGATGCTAGGAGCCAAAATCTGATAACGTCTAGAGACCATATATTGCCCACCCCTGCTGTAAAAAATGGACTATCCATGACAAAGTAATAAATTCACTGTAATTCCATGAGACATCATTTGGCTCAAGATATAAAGAATCAACATTACTTATTACCTTTTTCGTAACTTGAGGCCCATCACAAATGACCCATACAAGACACTCTTGAAAATGAGAAGAATATATACCAGTTTTCCAAGGGTGGCACTTCTGAGATAGCTCTCTACTAATGAAAGACAGGGAAGACATTCAGACAATCACAGGGCAGGAGAGATTTTGGCACCATTTTCTCCCAAGATACAGTGACTGCACCATCCACAGAAAAAGATGACAGAGTTCCTGCAGCAGTGGGTGGTGGCTCCCATGTCAGTGGGGTAGTTAATTCTTTCCAGGTTTTGGCTAGTGTCGAAGGTGCTATTAAAAGTGCTGCATCTATTTAGACAAAGATTTCAGCACTTCAGAGAAGTCCTTTATAGCCTGGATTAAAACCCAGAATGGATTCACCACCCCTGGAGCTCCTGTACCTGTAACAGTTATGTAGAAGAGAGAAGTTCAGCAGAAGGTACAGGAATCTTGTTCTCTTTCTGAATGTGCCAATCATACCTGTAGCACTGATCCACCTCATCTACATTTTTTAATAAATAGAAACATGTATCATACAACATGTATCTGTTCTGTGATTCAACAGCAACATCTGTAAAGGAAAATCTCTTTCTGGAACACTATATGTATTGCAAGGAAGCTGCAGGTGGGGAGAAGGTATTTCCCTACTGTCTTCTTTACTGGCCCAAATTGGACCACATCCACACCCAGATTTCCAGAGCTCTGAGACACATTCGCTCTTGCAAATCTGCATTTGAAACCTTCCGGGGGAAAAACTGTTAACACATTGTTAACACACAATGAAGTACCTCGACCATATATCATTTTATTGAGCACTGAATTTGCAAGAACTCCGTTTCCTTTTTCTTTTCTTTTCTTTTTTTTTATGTCAACTTGTTTTTACAACAGGGAGGGTTTACTGATTAAAAGAAATAAGTGACCTGATTATTAGTGGTTCAACTGGTACAATTTTTCCAGCCCTTTCAGTGTCTAGCAGCCCAGTGCTGAAGGACAAAAGGCATCGCTTGCTCCCTCTTCTTCCACTGTTTCTGTTACCATCAACATTTTCTGTATTATTGTACTTCAGTTTATGTTTAACTTAAAATGATTCTACGTTTTAAATTACAACTATCAACTGAGGGGTTGGAAGTTAGAAAATTGTTATTGTTCCTAGTATTGTGTTTAGTTAAAGTTTAGTATTGTTGTTTTGTAGTCAATTAATGTGTGTTATTTTTTACGATATGATATTGTTTTGTTATTTAATATGCTATATAAACTTTTTGTGTTTAATAAAAAATACTTTAGAAAACATTTCATGTGTTACTTGAGTAAATAAATAAAAATGCATGGGGTCATGTTCTTGGTCTCATCAAAGCTGCTGGGCTGAAAATAGGTTTACAAAATAAAGGTTTTTGTGTTGCTGCCTATTGTATTGTTTAATCTTTATGCTCCTACACCTAGAACAGCTTGCACATGTACACAAGTTGCAGGGGGGAAGGTATTTTACTAACTACCTTAATCCAATCTTGGATTGATATATATGATTGCTTTAATTCTTTCATCATGCTTAGGTGATCCCAGAACGGAGAAATCCTCATTTAGTTAGTACGACTATAAGCACAACAGAGTGTTTAAATTAAACAGGCTCACATTTTCAAAGTCTATGGTTCTCCAGGGTGCCTGTCTCTTTAACCACATGATTTCCTTCTTAATAGAGGCAAACGAACACACACAGGTGGGACCCCTTGGTGTCTACTATAAAGCTTGAAACATTTTAGCAAAATTGTTTCCCTGTGATGGAAGACAATGAAAAATTGTCCATGGTTTGCTCCAGGTTTTGTTTTGGGGTTATTTCACCCCGCATTTGGAATGTGCAAGTCAGCTTTGTGGTTACATACTGAAATTGCATGCGGGGGCAAGCAACCAACACAACGAATAATTACTGGCAAATAATGGTCTTTCTTACCTGAACTGATTGACCAGTGAACATGGAAACCATATAAAATAGAACTATTCCTGTCCATAGCTGCACTAAAGTATTCAGGAATAATGGAATTTGACTCTAGCCAGAATTTAATCCGGAAGTATAGTTTCCGACGTTAGGTGGAAGCCTTCTGGAACAAACTTAGGAGTAGTTGCTCCCTGGGAGCTCCAAGTCTCTTCTTGAAATAGCATGGAAGCCATGCCTGAGACAATCTAGAACAGGGCTTTCCAAACGGTATGCTGTGACACATTAGTGTGTCGCCTGAAGTGTGTAGGTGTGTCACCTACAATCTTGGAAATGTATGTTATGATTTATAAATCATATATTTTTAAAAATATATGACAGGTTTTCATGAGATATGTCATGTCCCCATACATTTTGTTATTGAAATTTATGTATAGGTCTGTATCTCTTATAAGGGGTTAGCTTAACCTCCAGTTTGCTAGTAAAACTGAAATTACTGGGTCGTGAAATGATGCATGGCTAAAAAGTGTGCCACCAACCTGAAAAGTTTGGAAAGTTCTGGTCTAGAACATTCCTGGGCCTTGCTACACCCAACTCCTCCTGCTAAGAGTCCTCTTGCATGCTGAGAGAGCAGCGTTGTTGTGGTGGCCACGCAAGATGGAGCCATGAAGTCTACAATTGCCTCCTTTTGCAAAATATCCCTATTTTTAATCAGTGGAAACAAGATGTAACTAAATTTATTTGGGCCAGGAAAAAGCCAAGAATAAAATGGAATCTAATGGCAGATCTTAGGCCATTTCCGCACTAGACGGTTACAGCCTTTCAACATGCTATGCAATCCTGGGGTTTGCAGTTTCGGGAGGGGCCAACCGGCCCCTCCCGAAACTGCAAACCCCAGGATTCCATAGCATGTTGAAAGTGGGATAATAGCACTATAACCATCTAGTGCAGAAATGGCCTTAGAGAAAGAGATGGCCTAGGACTTCTTGATTTACAATTGTATGCTCACGCAAGTGCCCTAACTTGGATAATTAACTGGATTAAATTAGACAATAAGAGACTGCTGCTCCTAGAAGGAACAGGCTTAAATTATGGTTGACATTCTTATATACGGTATCTTAAGAAAAATTCAGACAGAGAATTCTGCGAACATCCCATAAGAAATTCGATTTTCAAAGTTTGGACTAAATACAAATATTGGCTCTGCCCACAAATGCCTTTATGGGTTTCTTCACAAGAAGCTTTTTATAATTCAGCAGGGAAAAATCAAAATAATTGGTGGACACATAAAGACCTGTTAAGGTTCTATAATAATGAAACTACTTTCAAAACAAAAGATGAGTTATCACGTGAAGGTATGGATTGCCCTTGGTTTTTATATATACAGTTACATTTGAGATTCCAAAAGGATTACAAGGAAGAACAGCTAAGAAACTCCTTTTTGGAGTTAGATGCCATCTTAGAAGCTGGCAAGCAATGTATCATGGCTAAATTTTACAAACTTCTTTTAAAAAGGGAATTTGGAGACTATAAAAATTAGCATGATTAAGTGGGTCCAGGACTGGATATCCCCTCCAGGTAGATTACTGGTTGCAGTCCTGGAAAAATTTAAATTTCTCAGCTTGCCAATTGTTAAAAGAAAACTACTATTAGATGTTATATTAGATGGCACCTAACCCCAGCAAAAATTGCAAAGATCCACAAAGGAGGAAATGAGAACTGTTGGAAGTGCAAAACTGAAAGAGGTTCATTTTATCACTCTTGGTGGAATTGCAAAAAAGCAAAAAAATATTGGAAAACTGTCCATACAGAAATCACCAAGATTATTAGGAAAAGTTTCCCCATGAAACCAGAATTATATTTACTAAATATGTTTAAAGCAGTGGAGAACTGTACTGACAAAAGACACAAGAAAGTAGTACTCAGTTTGATAACCAAGGCTAGAATTCTTTTTGCTAAGAAATGGAAGAAAGCAGAGGCTTCTACCGTAAATTTATTAGAGATTTATGAATTATTGGATATGGATAAGCTGACAATGTTACTGAAAGACAACTCTTTCGACAACTTTAAAAAACAACGGGAGGATCTAATTACATATTTTGAAGAGAAATGGGGGAACTCTTTTGTTATAGCTTATAGAGGCTGAATTAGATAAGATGAAGATGTGCCTTTAGTGGAGTTAATCTCGTTTTTCTTTTTCTTCTTCTTTTTTTTTTCTGTTTAATCTGCGTGTTGTGTACATTTGCTACATGTTCCTATATTCATAAGCTGTGTAGATATTACCCATAACCAGTTAACAATTGTTATATACTATGTAAATATATGTATAATAAATTTATAATACAATTGCCTCGTGTTGTGTGCTCTGAGGCCTCTAGTAAGGAATAGTAATATAGATGCTCCTTCAGCAAAAGCCTACGGTGATGGTACTGTCTCATTGGTGCAAAGAAGACCTTCAAATCTATGGGATGTGACCTATCATAAACTGGCTCTTCCAAAAGTTTCTGGAACAAAACTAAGAGGTTTTGCTGATTCTCTGTTGCATCAAACTCAAATCTACACATGCTGTGTAGACAGACATCATCTGTGTCAGAGACATGTACAAACAATCTGAGCTGTTTATTGTTTGGGCTACTGGACACACACTCAAGGCACCTGTTAGTTTCAGTGGAATATAAACCTGGAGGCTAAAAAACCTGTCAACAACCAATGGAACAGAAGGCTCTGCTGATGTAACTCTGTAGACTAAGGGGATAATGGAAGCAGCCAGCCTGAGCATCTGACCACCACCTCTGAAGGCTATTATATTTCTGGGGAACTGTGATGACCTGCTTGTATCAGGAGACCTCCATACACAAGCCTGTCTAAAGTGCTAACACAAATGGCAGCTGCACTAGCATAAACCCCACAGGCTACTGGCTAGAAAGAACAAAGTGAATTTGGCTTACCTTTTAATTCAGCACCGCTACCACCACATGCTGAAACCAGGAGGAGGAAAGAAACATTAGCTAACATAAAGACTAGTAAAATAAAAAGTAATAGCAGTCTTGGGCTACTTTGACTCAAGCCTGCCATATATAAAAATAGCTACTGGTATCAGGAGCTGTGTGTAAAATGAACAAAATACTATTTTAGTGATTAGCATATTAAGGATAGTGAAAATGCACATTGCAAAACCTGGGAAAAACAGGAAGAGACCTTTGCTCAAAGATTGGCATCACAGGAATTGCAACGTGTAAAATGAGTGCAGTTTTTCAGGCACATCTATGCACTTCAGAAATCTGTACAGAAGCGGCAGTTTGTCGTTTTGGAACAAGAACAGCGCAAAAGCATCAGTCTTTAAATTGATAATATCAATGTCAAAAGTTAAATACAGTAGACCACATTATTAGAAAAAAATGGATTGGAAGTAAGGAATTGCTTAATCATTAATTGTGTTGACATATTGAAATATGCTGTTTTTTAAAAAAATGTTTCTAATGTTGCCCACCAAACAGTAACCGGGGCTGCATATTGGCAATTCTACAGGAGTGCAGCAGACTTACAGAATATGACCCTAGTGATGGTCTTCAGCTTCCTCAGAGTCTTAACTCCCAGCCATAGGACAAGACTAAGGGCATTTCCACACTACACTCTTATAGCGCGATTATTCCACTTTCAACATGCTATGGAATCCTGGGATTTGCAGTTTAGGAAGGGGTTGGCTGGCCCACGGATTCTCTGGCCCTGGGACCAGATGTATTTTGTGAAGCCTCCTCAAGTGGTCCAGATCTCCCGTCTCCTTGCCTCCGGCTGCTACTGGGCATTTCCCCCTCACACACATATACACCCAAACCACTCCCTGCACTGCCATGTCAAGCCTAATTGCATGTCTTTGTGTGTGTTGTGTATTTTAAAATTATGCTCAAAGTTCAACCCACTTTTTGTGGAAAGGTGCCCAACTCTGCCATGCCTTCCCTGAAATATTTGCCCAAAGGGATTGCAGTGTTCAGGCAAAAGGGGAGGAGTTCTTACACCTGCCTCCGAACCTAGGCAATGGTGGGCAACTTGAAGTCCTCCAGATGTTATTGGACTACAACTGGCATCATCAACCTTAGCCATGTAGGGGATAATGCAAGTTGCAGTTCAACAACATCTAGATGGTCCCAAGCTGCCCGTCCTAGTTTAGACTTTTTTAAAGTTTTTTAAAGCTTATATTTCTAATTGATTTTATATTATAAAATCACCTCCAATTTCCCCTTTCAACAAGGGCGTACACATTACTTTACAAGTTCAAGCACATAGCCATAATATCTAATGTCGTAAGTTCATTCTCACATAGCCAAAATTGAATGCCTTTGGCAGTCCAACATCATCTTCCCCTCACTCATATTTTAAAAAAACAATTCCAAATTTGACTAAAATTGTATTTTCAGAAACCTCTGGCTTAGAAAACATGGTTGATAACAGGTAAGCAATACTTGATGGACTTTTGGAGCTTTGGGAGATTGTGGAGTAAAATTGTCATTGACTGGGATATGGAAACTGGGGGCAGGGCTGAACTTACTTGTATCACTGATAGCTTTGATGCTAAATATCCCTGCCCATGACTGTCCTTCTCTTACTTACCTATACCAGAAATGTCATCCTCATAGTATGACTTTCCATTCTCGTCATAGAACTCAACACTACATTTGAAGTTATTATTTGAATTCTGCCACTCTTTGCTAGGGATTCTTAAACGACTGATCAACGAGTATTTTTTCTTGGTTTCGTCATATTCTGGAGTTTCTGTCTTCACTCCCTCTGTTGTCACCTCACCATTCACAGACCAAGTCAGACTGACATGATCTGGGAAGAAATCTGTGACCAAACACACAATTGTGGTCTTTTGCTTTTCTTGGAGTTCCTGTGCAGATGGAGCAAATATGGTCACTTCTGGAGGAGAGGTACTTTGTCCCTTTTCTGGAAGAGAAAGTAAAACACAGCACACAGAGATGGTAGGCTAGGCATGGACAAGATGGGATTCATTTGGACAGACTCAGCTTTTTGGTCACAGAGACACACGCATTAGTTGGAGGGGTGTCCCTACAATAATAGATGCTAGGGATGGGGAGTATTAGGTTTCAGTTTGTTTTTAATAAGAATTATCCAAAATTTACAAATTTCTTCATATTCAAAACAGAAGAACACAAGAGGCTTTTCTTTTTTTAAAAAAAAAATAATAATATGGAAGAAACAGAAACTGGTAGATTTGTCCATCCCCTAGGTTCAGGGCTTTGAGGGCTTAATTCTTCACGGCCATGCAATGTATGTACATTGCACAGTTATAATAGTTCAATGAGAGCCAGGGTTGTGTAGTAGTCTGAGCGTTGGACTGAAAGATCAGGGTTCAATTCCCTACTTGGCCATGAGAATCCACTGGGTGACCTTGGATGCATCACACACTCTCAGCCCCAGAAAACGCCATAATAGGGTTACCCATAGGGAAATTTTTCAGACATAGAAATAAAGTGTGTATGTACAGAGTATAGTTGTAGGGGAGACAAAATAAGGGTGTTGCCCATTTCAAATGAGAAATCTGTCCCCCTCGAATGAAATTTTTCCTTCACTCCCCAAATTTCTAGCATTGCAGTAACTTATAAGTTCAGTTGAGTATTCAGAAATACAGTTTAGGCACCCAAGGAAAAAGAGCAGGCAGAGTGACTAACAGAATAGAGATGCAGGAATATAAGAAATCCAGGCGTGAATGATGTCTCAGTCTCTGCAATGCTTGAAATTTGGGAGACTGACGGGAAATTTCAATGGGGGAGGCATAATTTTTATTGTCTCCCCCATCACTATACCACATGTATGTGTGCGTGTGTGTGAGTGAATGAGCAGGGGAAAGAGAATACAACTGGCCTTCCACATTTGCAGGTATGTCTTTCACAAATTTGATTTTTGTCACTTTCTCCAACCCCTCCCCCCCCCCCGGGACAAACTTTCCCTCTCAGTGGGTCCAATCAGGCTGTGTAGGCCTTTAAAAACCTGCTTCTGGTCCTCTTCCTCCTCCACCACCACCAATAGCTGCCTAGCCAGCTAGGGATAGCTTGCAGCCCAATTTCTCAGCACCACAAACCCTCTCCCCATGTCGCCTCAAGGAAGGAGATGGGTGAGAGAGAGGAAGAATAGGGCCATGTCGCCAACCCACCCACCCCTTCTCTCTCTTTTCCTGACCTGCTTTGGACCCTGGGTGCCCGTTTTCCCCACTATGCTTCTGTCTCCTTGCCACTGACACACACACATTTTGATATTTGCAATTTTTCCACTTTTGCAGTGGTCTTTGCCTCGCCCTTGTGAAAGTGGAGTGATGACTGTATAAGGAAATATTTAGTTCTAGTTCATGTTTTCCCATTTTCTTGCTTTCTGTATCACTAAGATCAAAGCAAGAAAGTCAGTACATTTAAAGAGACTATAAATGATCTGGTAGATGTATAAAATTATACTTTATAGCTACGCGCATTTTTTCCTCTTGCTTCTGGTGAAACAGGACTTGCAGGTATTTGCAAAAACTAAACAGCTCAAAATCTTTCTTTCAAACTAGTTTCTACAGCTATCATCATCTCAAGCTTAGCCCTATACATGACTACTAAAAAATCCAACTTATTTCTGTAGGACATGAAATGACATATGAAGTTTAACTATCAAGCCCAGGTCGTGCTCCTGTTTTCTCTAAACCCAAATACACTACACAAAGTATGCAAAGTACTTTTCCAGTGAAGATCCTACCTAGGACAGTGAGTCGGGTTCCAGGTCCAAACTGCAAGTCATATCCAGAGCACAGAGATACAATGCAGTATGAAAATTCCTTTCTCCCTAATCCGGTCAGCACAACTACAAATGTGTAACTTTGTCACATAGCTCTCCACTGAAATGCAGCCTAACTATAGTTGCTGAGGATTTTACTTGGAAAAGATCTTGGAAATCTGGAGTCACACGAGATTAGAATTTATTTAAACAAATAACCTAACCCAGAGGCAGAAATGAGACGTAAAAAGAAGCATGGTTATGGGGTCAGCAGTGTTTTCACTGATCTGCTGCCCATCCCCACAAGTCAGTGAGGAGATAAGGCAGCATCCCTTCAGCCTAAAATTGGAAAAATTACTTCATGGTACTGCTGTTCATATTATACATTTGATGTATTTTTCTATTTGTTTTATTTTGCCTTTTCTCTCACGACCAACCCACCTCATTCCATGATGGGTTTCATTTTTGCACACAGTTAATATATTTCTTACCCAGTACAGTCAGACGTGTTCCTTGTCCAAAGCTCAGCGAATTTGTAGAACACAGCCTGACATCGCTGTAGGGAAACCTACCAACGACCAAAATCACATCTTCTTCCCACATTATAGAGCTGAAAACTCAGAGCCTGGACTTGTGTAATGCCTGCCCTTACTGCCTGAGCCACATCCCCTGCTACAATTTGCTAGGTGCCATACTGGTGGAGCATTCTGCAGCTTGTAGCAAAAAAAGTAACTTTTCCAACCTTTGTGCATTGCTTAAGGGTCTGACTTTGTTTGCTCTGTTGCACAGATGGGAAACATGCTTTTGGACTAAGGGATTCCCAAGATCCCCTACTGGCTAGGGCTAAGGAAGTTGCAGTCCAATAACATCTGGAGGGTTCCACTGTCCCCATCCCTACTCTGTTGTATCTGTAGCAACTTGTCCTGCAAAGACTTGCAAGACAGTGTGTGGTTGTAAGCTGAAGTTAGAGCTGGATGTTAATACAAAAACAACACAAGGTCCTCAGTCCTTCATTTTTCCCCTTGTACCACTAACATGACAATTTGAAAGGAAGAATCAGCAAATAGTAGGACATACTTAGCCATACTTAGCCTGCATGTGGATATACAGTAACAATATTTTAAAGGCATCTTTCACTTCCCCAAATGGACTCCTTTTAGCAAAGAAGGGATGGCTGGGACAGATCTGGATCTCCTTTTCCTCAAACTTATTGAAGGTTCCTTGACAACACTTGAGCACATCAGGGAGAAAATGCAGTTATCCAGAAAAGTTAAGTTCTCATTTGGAAGACCCCCATAAAGGACTTCATGCTTCTAATACCTCTTTCCAGGTGTACACTGGTTATACATGCCCTATTTTTTAAAGCCAACATTAAATCCTACTTTCGTTTACAAATTTTCTACCCACTTTGCCAGTGGATGAGTGACATCAAATGGACTTTCATTCTCCTAAATATTTTAGTGTGAAACGTTGCATTCCACAGCAGACTCCCCATTGTCCTCTATTTCTGTCTCTTTCATTTATATAAACCACTGATTAACTCTACATATGAATATCTCCTCTAGGACTGCTTCCAACACATGATTTCTTCTTCTCCTGCCTCTATAGACTATAAGTCTCACACTACAGTGTTTGGATCTCAGGGACCAACATATTATAGTTAAGAGAAAAGAGATATGACCTAGGAGTTTCTGGAAAAAGATTTGCTGGCTGGTCTTACAAATGCCACAGCTGTGTCACCTTCAAATCCTACTTTATAATAGTTCTTTTTTGTCATGTGCTTTCAAGTTATTTCCAACTTATGTCAACCCTAGAACAAACCTATCCTGGAGCTTTCTTCACAAAATTTGTCTGTGTGAGTTTACTTTTGCCTTCCTCTGAGGCTGAGAGAGCATGACTCTTCTCAGGTTACCCAGTGGATTTTCATGACAGAGCAGAGATTTGAACCTTGGTCTCCAGAGTCATTGGCCATTTCCACATTAGACTGTTATAGTGCTACGATTCCACTTTTAACATCCTCTGGAATCCTGGAGTTTGTATTTTACTGAGGCCAAAGAACTCTCTGGTTAAGAATTCAAAATCCCCCACTAAACTGCAAATCCCAGGATTCCATAGGATGTTGAAACTGGAGTAATAGCACTATAATAATCTAGTGCAGAAATGGCCACAGTCCAACATCCAAACCACTACCCCACGCTGGTTCTACGTTACAGTTCTACATTGCAGAATTAAGATAGTTGTAATCGCATGTAGAAATCACTTTTAGCCCTTGAAATGTCCTATATAAGTGTTCTATATACAGTCACAATTCACTTAATCATACTTCCCACCACTCTTACCTAGGACAGTCAGCCGTGTTCCTTGACCAAAGTAGAGCCTCTCACCAAAGAGCACAGCATGCCTTTCCCATAAGTAAACCTGCTGTAGGAAGACTGGTAGGACTGTCTTGGAGGGGCTCTGTTTCTCTTACTCCCACTCCATCATTATCTGTACAAGCTGTATATGTTTGAAGTCTATCTATTAAAAAATAACCTTCTTCATCCTTTCAGTCTCTGAAACTCAGCTCCCGGTTTGACATACTCAGACGGTTAGTAATACCTTGAAGAATTATTGCTGCTGTAAGGGAGCTGCACTCATGTAGGTGAAATACTGTACGTTCTGTATAAATATGTTAAATGAATTCTTCATGGAGCCAAAGTCCCCATATTTCTTACCTAGTACAGTAAGCCTCGTTCCTTGTCCAAAATAAAGTGTATTAGCGCCACACAGAATGTTTGCACTGTACATGATCTAGAAAAGGCTTTAGGACCACAGTGGAGGGGTTTTGCTTGCCCTACTCCAACCCTACACCACTTTTATCTGTACAACTATTTCTGAATCTCATGTTCAGCCTCCTCCTGATCCAGCCAATTCCTCAAATACAGCTCGCAGCATGCAACGTGGGAATAATATATAAAACAATCCTATTTTGCAGAATTGTTGTTGGTGTAAGATAACTGCAGGCATATATGCTAAGTGCTATACATTTCACATAAATACGTTAAATAAAGGCTTCATATGGCCATAAATCCCACATATCTTACCTAGTACAGTAAGTCGTGTTCCTTGTCCAAAATTCAGCTTATCAGTGTTAACACAGCGTGCTGCCCTCGTAAGTGAACCTAATCTAGGAAAAGCTTTAGGACTACACAAGAAAGGATCTGGTCTCCCTGCTTCAGCATCTATGCAAGGTCGGTCGGTCGGTCGGTCGGTCTGTCTGTCTGTCTGTCTTTCTTTCTTTCTTTCTTTCTTTCTTTTTCTTTCTTTCTTTCTTTCTTTCTTTCCTTCCTCCACAAAGGCTTATCTACATAGTTTTGTCCCATGTTCCATAGCCATAATGGATCATCATCATCATCATTTACTTATTAAAATATTTCTATCTGGCCTTATATCAAAAGATCTCAGAGTGGCTTCTAGGCAAAATCAATACTAACAAATTAAAACAATACTAAATAATAAAGCACAATATAAATAGACTAAAAGCATCTCAAACACATTAACAAAACACATTTAAAATGTTAAAACAATTTAAAATCCCTGTGCATAGCATTTGAAATAAATCAATGAGGTCTTTGACCTTCAGAAATAAATCACCACCCATATCCACACTATATGCTAGTCTATTAATTGCAGCCAAAAAAATGGGGGAGGGTGTCCATGGCACCTTAAAGACAAACAAATTTTGTGTGGCATAAACTTTTCTGAAAGGCAGTTCAGTCCATCAGATATTTATCCAGAGCACTGATTGTTATTTACCTGCCTTATCTGGAAAGAGCTCAAAGGAAGCATGGTGTTTCAATTTGATCCTCCTCACAACCCTGCATGGTAGGCTGAGATAAATTAAGTGGCCACTCAAGTAAGTATCAGGACTGATGGATGATTCCAGTCCTGGTTTCTCTAGCTCACTGTTAGCGGTTTTTCCCCTCTATACCACACAGCCTCTTCAAGGTTCATTCATTATCTGTTTAATAAGACTGTGGTCAGAGGGAGGGGGGGAGTTCAACTTTTAGGAGAAAATATTATTTTCATCTTGCCCCTTTAGCATGCTCCTTCTGCTTACCTAAAACAGTCAGTCGAGTTCCTCGGCCAAAATTCAGTGGATAGTTGTAGCACAGCATGAAACCGTGTTACCAAAGGGACTGTGCATCTCTTCAAAGACTGCAAGCAGCCTTCTCTGAGTCCTAACATCATCTGTGGATGCTACCAGGAGCTTTTTCCCTTTCCTTTTTTTCCCTTGGCTACCTGTTGTTGGAAGAAGAATACTAATACTGGACTAGATGGACTTTGACCTAATTCAGGAAGGCAACACTTACATCCAAAATTCTCAGTGGGTTAAAACTGCATCCTGCTATAATGAGCATTTACTGTATATACTTTTTACACTATTCCTTCCTTCTAAGTTGCTCAGGAAGACACGTGTTGTTCTTTCCCTGGAATACATGCAGGAAAGAAGACTGGTCAGCCTCAGAATTATCCTGTGACGTTTGTCCCAGAAATTAAGCTCAAGTTCCCCACTCCAGATCCAAAACATTTCATCAACCTGGCTCCCAGTTGTCCTATGACAGTTTTCTCCAACGTGGCATCTTCCTGATGTTTTAGAAGATAACTCCCAACAGCCCCAGCCAGCATGGTCAATAGTTGTCTAAAACATCTGGTAATGGCTAGATTGGAGGACGCCTGTCCTAGGACAGATATTAGTAGGACCTTTATACAATGCAATGTGTTCACTAAGAGAGGATGAGCATGGTCAGCTGTAATTCAAATCCTCTCAGGGTCTTTTCTTAAATGTCATAGTTGCAGAATTTGCTGCTCATTAATTATATTTGTGATTGCATGGTTCAAACAGATGAGGAGAGCCTCTGGAAAAAATGTAGAGTCTTTGATCATAATCATCCCATCCCTGTGTCATTTCATCCCATTCATCACCTAAACCCCATCCATTTCTGTATTTGTGTTTTAAAATTTAACTTGGCCTTTTGTGCTCTCTCTCTTTGCCTCTCTCTGTCTTAATCTCTTTGTCATCCTTTGAATTGAAATGGGCAGTTGATTACTGGTGGCTACATTTTGGCCTTCAGGATGCCTATGGGTACACTGAGGAAGAACATTCAGACAATTTACTGTTTCAAAATGGTTTCTTTGACTGGTATCATTCTGGAGTCAGATTTTGGAATCAAACTCTCTGTTGGTTAAAATGAAAGATCTCCTGTGTATCAGCCATTTCACTGCTATGTCACCCACATCTGACTTTGTTAATATAAGAATACGGAGACAAGGGGATGTTCAATTTACCCATTTTCCAAGTAGAGGTTCACCAGAAAGGCATGTTTTCTTACCTAAAACAGTCAGCTTGGTCCCCGCTCCAAAGTAGAATTGCCCAGTGTTTGCACAGCCAGCTGGCTCATGAAATAAACCTCCCTTGGGTTCCCCGCAAGGAAGCTCATGCTTTCTTTCTCTGCTGATTACAGTGAGAAAGCCACTCCATCAAAGATTCTCCTCTCCTCTGCTACCTCATAACTTATCCAGGGCTGATAAGACATGAAAAGGAACGGAGCTTGCTGCTGGAAGGCAGAGACATTTGTTTCCTCCTAATCTGCCACACATGTTTAGTTATGGTGTGCAGCTCATCTCTAAAGCATCTGTTTCCTGCCAGCATTTATCTATCTTTGCTTTAGTTCTTTGAGGCTGCAAGCAAAGGAGATTGACTGAAGTTCTTTCACCTACATGCCCTCTAAACATGCAATCTGCTACTGCATAAAGGTCTTATGGGCTGGTTGGTTCACATGTATCTCTTGTCTTGACTGTAACATCCAGTGATGAAGCCTTATGTTTGTATGAAAGGACCTTTACGTATTAACACTGGAGATAGAGTTTTCATAACATTTCATCCCATCTGAAACACATTTCTTATCACATCACATGCTGTTTAGGTTAATGGAGTCAAAACACATATTCAGGGCTAAACTTAATGTGAAGCAGCATTTCCATGAATGGAAGAAACACTGATTCTGGATGAGATCCTCAGCAGCTGATGATCACACTATTGTAAATATAGTGTGATCCATCTGATGAAGTACACTGAGACTATGAAAAGCTTATGCTACAAAACTTTCTCTCTCAAAGATTTTACAGGATTCCTTTGTATCTTTTTATGCTGACACAGACTCACGTGGCTACTACAATGAATGTGGCCGAAATCAAAGACATAGTTGGGTTAGTCTGGATCATTATGCAAAGGGATCTTGTAGCACCTCTGCACCGAGAGAAAGTTGGTAGCACAAGCTTTCATAGACTAAATCAACTGCTTCGTATGGATCTGATGAAGTAGATTAGTCTACAAAAGCTTATGCTACCAACTTCTTTCTTAGGGCCTTTCTGCACTACATTGTTCTAGTACTATTCTTCCACTTTCAACATCCTGTGGAATCCTGGGCTTTGCAGTTTAGGGACGGGCATTTGGAATTCTCATCCAGAGAGCTCTCTGGCCCAGTAAACTACACATCCCAGAAATCCACAGGATGTTGAAAGTGGAATAATAGCACCATAGCAGTGTTGCGCAGAAATGCTCTTAATCTCAAAGGTGCTGCAAGATCCCTTTGTATACAATAAATGTGTTAATCTTTAAGGTGTCGCACAACCTTTTGTTCTTTTTGCTGCAAAAGACTGAAACAGCTATTATGTCAGACATTGACTGTTTGTAACACAAAGAGAAAGTAAGTGCATTATGGGAAGTGAGGGCTAAACCATCCCTCTCCCACATCACCCCCACATAACTTCTGTCCAGCCATTTCCCCCCCAGTGGTGCTCTACCACTGTTTGCTCTATCTCTGCTTGGAGAAAACCTGGCAGAAGGCAAGGGTTTCATGTAGAGTGGGCAGACAAGAGAGGAACCTAGCTTTCTGCCATCCATTTGTGCCCAACTTCTGTTACTATAAAAAAAAGTCATCACAGTTTGGATGGGGTTGGGTTGTGTCTCCATCACACATAGGCTTCAGGAATCAAATGCACGGGAGCCAAACCGAGTACATAATGTGTATATGGGTCAAGAGTCAGTTCTTGAAGAGGACACAGAAGAGAGATGCTCCTGTGTTTTTTTTGCCAGTCTGCTAGGCCCAAAGTACTTCATTTAACTTGCTACTGGCAATTTGAAATTTGCTTCTCAGGAAAAGTATCTGTTGAGTTTAGAGGACATCCAGCAGCTTGACTAGCTGGATTTTTTGTGTGTAGGTGGGGGAAGAGTTCCACAGCACATTCCACAATCCCCTAGATTTCATATAAAGCAAAATCCCAAGTGAATTTGGTGGTTTCCTTTCAGGCAAAAAACAATGGAGCCCAAATAATTTTTGATAAACCTCTGATTTTAGAAAGTGAAGTGAAAACTGCACTCAGTGCATTTGGGAGAAATAAATAATCAGGAACAGATGAATACATCTATATGGAAAGCAGGATTAGATTGGAAGGAGATATGAAAACTGGAGGAAAGAACAAAAACTGTTTAAGATATGCAGATGACACCATTCTCCTAGCAGAAAATAGCAAAGACTTGGGATGCTTACTAAAGAAAGTCAAGGCAGAAAGTGCAAATGCATATTTGCATTTGGACATTAAGAAAACAAAAATAATGACCACAGATTGTTTACATAACAACAAAGAAAACGATGAAGACATTGAAATCGTTCAAAATTTGGGATCATGGCCCAACCATTAATTAGAATGGAGACTGAAGTCAAGAAATCAGAAGAAGATTAGAATTTGGAAGGGCAGCTATGCAGGAAGTAGACAAGATCCTGAAGTATAAAGATATATCATTAAATACTAAAGTCAGGATTGTCCATGCCATCATACTTCCAGTTTCTATGTATGATTGTGAAAGCTGGACAGTGAAGAAAGCTGAGAGGAAGAAAATCAACTCTTTTGAAATATAGTGCTGGGGGAGAGTTCTATGGACACCCTGAGTTGCTAAAAAGATATGTAAATGAGTCCTAGAGCAGTTCAAACCCGAACTCTCCCTAGAAGCCAAGATGAATAAACTAAGGCTGTCATACTTAAACCAGACTCAGTAGAAAAGTCAATAATGCTTGGTAAGGTGGAAGGTGAGAGCCAGTGTGGTGTAGTGGTTTGAATGTTGGACAACCACCCTGGAGACCAGAGTTTGATTCCCCGCATGGCCATGGAAACTCACTATGTGATCTTGGTTGCATCTCTCTCTCTCTCTCTCTCTCTCTTTCTTACACACACACACACACACACAGAGCCCCAGAAAACCCCATTATAAATTCACCTTAGGACTGCCGTATGTTGAAAACTACTTGAAGGACACAACAACAACAACAACAACAACAACAACAACAACAACCAAGTGGAAGGCAGTAGAAAAAGAAGAAGACTGCATCACAGATGGATAGACTCAATCAAGAAAGACACGTCCCTGAATCTGCAAGACCTGAGGAAGGCAGATCTCTCATTCATAGGGTTGCCATAAATTGAAGTTGAGGTGATGGCAGTTATAAAACAACAACAACAACAGCTAATAAATATTTGGGATGGGGACAGCAGAGAGAGGCTGGTGGTGATTTGCACAGCCCAATTTCATTTTTGCCCACAGTTTAATCTACATTCCAGACCCCATGGTTTTGCTAGATCTCCATCAAAATTAAACAGTTTCAATCCTGCCTGGAACAATAAACCGCATATTTCTCTTACCAAGTACTGTGAGACGGGTGCCCTTTCCGAAGTGAGCTTCAGAGTAGGAACACAGTGACAGAACAGTTAGTTAAAAGTGTTTTCTCATGTCAGTGCTGGTCCTGCTGCTTCCTGACTCTCCCACCACTATCATGTCCCCATATTACAACTGGCAGCTGGTGGATTTAATACAGCTCCCCTTGAGAGTCCTGCCTGCACCCATAGTTAACAACCAATAAGTGACAGAGGCATGGGAAGGACACATTGGCCGGGAACTAGCTGGAAACCTCTCTGAGGAATCGAGGAATGGAGGTTTGGCACAAATGCTTTCTGACCTTACAGGATGAAAGGACAGATTGTCCCTCTACATTTGTTCATTGTTCCGGATAATCAATGTTTGATTCTGACTCTGAAATAAGATGGCACCTCCTACTTACTCTCAGGCTAGATTTTGAAATACTGTAAATAAAGCCCTATTTTATACCTTTGAGAAGGCGACATAGTCTTACTAACAGAGGTACACTTTTAGCCTTTGCACACAGGCCACTTGGATGTTCTTTTGAGCAAATGCTTCCATTCTCTTCTACCGATCCCATTTGTTTCAGTATAAAAAAATGTCACAGTAAAATATGGCCCATACAAGCAAAAACAAAATGATCTTAGGGGAACTTACCTAGCACTGTCAACCTGGTCCCCTGGCCGAAGGACAGTGGGGTGTTTGACACAGTGTCAAACACAGTTACAATAATAAATTTCCTGAGGCAGTTATCTGTAATTTAGGAACTCAAAGGTGAATTATTTCATTCCAAACAAGAAATACACACACACACACACACACACACACACACATACACATCAACAAAGTTTTCAGAAAATAATGAAATGTCTTATCTTTGGATGCAGAAAAATATGGAGTGAATCAGAGACGTCTGTCACTTCTGTGGCTACCTCCACATGATTTCGCTCTATCCCTAACTCCAGAACCACATTACTTAAAAGTCTTGATCTGGTATAGTTTCAACAAGAGTCCTACCTGTTTTTCCAAGATAACTGTACTAAAAGTGGTGAAGACATCTAGCAAACTTATCAGAGGCATTCCAGAGGGTCAGCTTTGCTAGTCCAAGGTAGCTAAAACAGATAAGACTCTTGTGATGTTTTTAAGGATGAGCAGATTTATTGTGACATAAAGTATTATGGATTAAAGCCCCACTTCATCAGAAGGATAGGAGTTTATTTTTCACTTGAGAGATATTACTGAGAAAGTGGGGACAAAACAGACAGTGACATGTATGAAGGGTAGCAGACAGAAAGTCTACTACAGTTGTTTGTTTCATGCCCTTCCACCCCTTCAGCCTGGTCCACGACATTTGGATGTCTCTGGTAAAGTAGCCAACAGTACCTACCCACCCATGGCCATTTCTGCACTAGACTATAATAGTGCTATTATCCCACTTTCAACATCCTATACAACCCTGGGGTTTGCAGTTTAGGCAGAGGCCTCAAATCCTGCAAACCCCAGATTCCATAGAATGTTGAAAGTGGAATAATAGCACTATAATAGTCTAGTGTGGAAATGGCCCATAAAGCAATTAACATTCTTTTGGCACAAGAGGCAGAAAACCCCACAGTCACCTCTTCTTCTTGCTGGCAGTAAAAACAACATTCAAAAACTAACTGTGTGCTCTCCTTCTCGACATACGAAATCTGCTACCCAAGACAGTCATCTCTCTTTGCTTAATGGCAGGACCAGCTGAAGACCCCATGTTTAACAAAGCCCTATACACATATATGCCTTAGATGTACATCATCCATCTAATGAAATGGCATTTTGCCCATCAACTGAGCCACAGGATCGTCCTCACCTGTTCTATTTGTTCGTTTTATTTTTAAACACAGCCGTTTCACAAACATTGTTTTACACCTTATACCTCTCTTCTTATGTAATAGTATCTTTGAGATGAATAGACGAAGGAAGTCACTACAAAGAATTGTTTGTTCAAATATATGAAATTGGAAAATAACTTTATGTTTGAGGGCATTTGTGTAACCTTAAGGCACTGGAGAATAAAGTGGAATGATTTAGCAGCACAGTAATGATTTAGGAACAGGAGCTTTGTTCAGACTTAAAAGATACAGGCATCACTTATACTGTAAATTTATTTTTGGCCTTGTATCTATTTAATTATCCTGGCTTCCTCCAAAGAATCCAGGCTATTGAAGTTTTTGTGGAGAGTGTGGAGATTCTGTATTCCCAGCAAAATGATAATTTCCAGGGTACATAGAGGAGAGGGAATGTCTATCAAGTGATATCAAGTAACTGTTGAGAATTACTTACCTAAGACTGTGAGCCAATTTCCATTTCCAAAATGCAAGATATTGTTGAAACATGGTGATATTAGGCCTGGTAATATCAGCTACAGCTTCTTCCACAAAGTGTTCATAGAGCAGGGCATCCCTCCAGAACACAGTTCCCTCAGAAGGAGATTCCTAGAGCAGGTAAGATTCCTGTGTGGGGAAGCAAATCTAATTACTAAGAGTAGATTCAAGTGCCTGCTCATCACAGAATGCCTACTTAAAAAGTGCCCTATGGTGATAACTCTCCCATTCCATTCTCAGCAAGCAATGTATTGGTAGTACTAATGGCTGAGTTCTTTTCCAGTTATAGCCATATGAAGAGAATACAGGCTTTGTCAATGCCATCCTCTCATGAGCCATCCAGTCAAAAGAAGATCCACCTAATGAACGCAGAGCTAGTCTTCTAGACCAGGGGCCAGCAACTGAATGATGCACAACTAGATTTCACACCAACAAATTTTGGGAGGAGGGGAGTCATGTTGATAATGCCACTGCCATTGGTAAAGTTTTGTTTGTTTGTTTTAAAAAGTGGAGAGGCAGAGAAATGCAGAGTAATAAATGTACCAAAGAAGAAGCAAGGCAGAGGGAGAGCGAATTCAGGAGGTATCCAAAATCTTTTCTGCCCATGACTTGGAAATTAGGGCCATAAATTGCAGATATAAGAATGAATGGATAAAATCTGCAAGATTACAGGTGGGACTTTCAGTGGAAACAAGGCTGTGGAGTTCATCTGTTGCAAAATCCTGGCAGGACCCTATTCATTTAATTAAGGGAGGGTTTTTGTAAAGGCCTCTCGGAGAAATGTATCATTGTGCCCCCCCTGTCCCCACAATGATTTAGTCTCATACAGAAACGAGTCTCCTTCCTGAGCTCCACCACATGTTCCAACCCCTGAACAAAGGTTTCAACCAAGCCAAGGAACAGTGGGATTGCTGGCAGGAGCCATCAAAGGCAAGGAAGCAGGTGCAGAGGCTCCTCGGTGGCTTCTCTGCTGTGGAAGCCACAGCAGCCTATATTTCCTCTCTTCTTCCTCCTGCATACTACGGGCTCGACTGGCATCTCTAGCTTAAAAGGGACTTCTAAGGGCAGCGAAAGAAGAGACTCCTACCTGCTTTCCTATTCAGAAAAAAAAGAGCATTTAATTTGCTAAAGTAGAGTTTCAAACTACATGAGGAAGACTAAAACTTTTACCCACTCTAAAAGCCAATAAGATAATATAGTCTAGCTGATAAGAATGCAAGTGATGAAGTGGGAAATATCCAGTTCAAACTTAGCTCATCTCCAAAATTATGATAATGGAAACAAAACAAAACGAATAAAACAAAAAATAGCTACCTACCTGAAAGGGTGACTGTAAGGGTTACAGTGGAAATATGTGTGAAACATTTTGAATACTCAAAATTGTAGCAAGACTGCTAAATATTAAAAACTAGAGATGGATATATATAAATATATATCTCTGACTGGAAGGAAGGAATATATTTGTTCTTTCACATATGTTTCTTCTGTTTCGCTTTTGATAGCCTTACCAAATGATTAGAACTTCAACTATTATCTCTCAAGAAATCCTTTTTATTTGGGATGATATCACATTTCCTGGCATCAAACCAATCAGCTTATCCGGATCACGAAGGGAGGAGCCGGAGCTGCGAGCAAGTTCCTTCCTGACACATTGCACTGTTCGTAAGCTCACTTACACAAGCAGTTATTGCCATCTAGAATTACACATGAATTGACTCTATGTTTGTGCTACTCAAAGTGGTAGTCCATGGACTGGTGCTGATCTCTCTTTGGTTACTGAACCATAGAGACTTTCCAGGAAAGAAACAGTTGCTGCCAATAGGAATAACTGTAATACAGGTCCCTGGCACAATAGGACAAATTCAATTTGCCAGTCTCCAACATCAGAGGGCACTAGAAGCATTGCTCCAAGTCATACTATAAAACTACAAGACCTCTGAAGGTCATTAGTGAAGTCAACACAGAGGTGTGTGAGAAAGGCTGAGAGAAATAAATAAATATGCAAGGTAATCTTGTTTCTTTAAGGCAGGAGTGGGCCAAATGTGGCTATCCAGAAGTTGTGACACTGCAACTTACAGTATTCCTCACTACTGGGTATGCTGCTGGAGATGATGGGAACTATAGTCCAAAAATATCTGGAACATTGCACATTATCCACCCATGTCTTAAAGTGTGAATTTTGCTCGATAGTGCATTTTTATTTTATTTTTGTTAATAAAGAATGAATAGATATGTTGCATTTTTACAGTAGTAAATAGAGGTTGTTTTCAACTTTTCTTGTTTATATTTCTCAACCAGGGTGAAATTCTTTTTTCTTTTCCTATTATTTTTCTTTGGTGGGGGAGAAACAGTTCTGCTAATTTTCAGCATAGCTAAAAAGTTACTAACCAGAGGAAAGCCAGCTGGAGAGGATGCTGATTGTGCAGAGCCTGTGATGTTATCAAGCTGCGCACCCCCCAGTTCCCATACATATTTTGCACTGTTCTTAAAATGTTTGTCAGTGCTAATTTTTCCGCTGTGTTTGTGTGCACCTGTGCAAGAGATGTTCGTTGTCAAGCTAAGCAATCACCATGTCTAAAGATGTTGTTGTGACGGCTCTTTAACAACAACATTTGACTTCAGACTTCCTGTCCTGTATACAGTAGGCCCTGTATTCCTACTTTTGTATTTTGTGTTTAAGTCTAAATAGGTATCCACAGGCCACTGGCAATGAACCAATGTAATCATGATTTTATGTAATGTTATATTATTTACTTAAACATTGTTGTTTTATGATTCTATATAACCTGTAAAGAAGACCACTTAAAGAGTATGTACAGGTTGAAGTTGGCTTTTTTTCCCTAATAGATAAAACAACCATCTTTTGAGCATCTTGAGATGTATCTTCAATTTGTTCTGTGAATTCCATTGGATGCTCCCCAGTTTCTGCTACTTTTCTGTGAAAATGACATTTGACTTCAGCTTTCCTGTCCTGCATACACCAGACCCTATATCCTTGTTTTTGTGGGGAACACCTGGGGGTTTGCAGCACTGTGGTGTAGAGCCACAAAAATACATGGCTGTCTCCTCGGCTGTCAGTTTGCTTATTTGCAATAAGCAGTGTTTCTCTTGGTAACTTTCTATCACAAATCCTTTGTCTTCAAATGCCTCTGCAAACGTTGGTTCTGGAGACCCTCTAATCAGTATGCCAATAAATTCCACTTGCTGTCCTGCTGCCTTCTGCCGATACCAGTAGAGCCAGCTGTGATCTGTGCTGTTCTGGTAGCATCCCATCTTAACCTTTTCTCCAACCTGCCTTGACACCCACCTGGGCATTTGAGAGACCGACCCTTCTCCGTCACAAGGAACTAACAGGGATAAAGAAAGAACACAGAGTGAAAGATTAGGATCTTGTGGATTACATAGGGTAGCCTCATGGTCAGGAACAAAAGGTGGTAGCTGCTCAAAATGCAAAATAAATAAATAAATAAATAATCCATTTCTTTCCACAAATTAACACTCATTCTTAGCTGTCTCTGATTCATATCCTAAATTGGGGAATTGAGGAACAAATGTGGTTTGAAAGAAAGATCACTGCCTGTGGTGTGTAAATTATTCCATCTTTGTGTCTGGTAAACAGATTTGTGTGGATTTCTGTGGTTCTTCAACAATTTCCCAAACCTGTTTGATCAGAAGTGACAGAAGTTATGGTAAAACATAACTTATTTATGTACAGCAGGGGGAAGCAATGTCTCTCTCCACCTGCTATCAGATTCAGTCCCTCTCTACCCACCCACCATCCACCCACCTCCCTTTCTGTCTTACCCAGATAAACAAAGATCCATGAAAGGGCCAGGTAGAGATGAGATGCCATTTGATCTCTACAAAGTATCAATTTCAAGTGATGAAGGAGTTGAGCTGGCTGATATAGATCGTGAAGGAAATTGTGTCAGATCATTCGCATTTCCTATATCCACCCTTCTGAAACTGGCTGACAATAGCTCACAATATGCTCTTCCTTAGAGACTTTCATGGTTTAAGAATCACCGCCTTGAACGTGGCTATAGTGATCTACTGGAATACACAGCTTGCTTTGTGTTAAAATAAATGGTGCTAGTGACGGGTGCTGGAAGTCTCCTGTGGTGGCGCAGCAGTTAAATGCCAGTACTGCAACCACAAGGTTGTGAGTTCAATCCTGCCAGGCTCCAAGGTTGACTGAGCCTTCCATCTTTTTGCAGGTCAGTAAAATGAGTACCCAGCTTGTTGGGGGCAATTAGCTAAAAATACATTGTTAAACCGCTTAGATAACACTTAGTTGATAAGCGGTATAGAAATAAATGCTATTGCTATTGCTATTGTGCACAGTCACACACATTAAAACCTAAGCTGGATTCTAGTATACGAAGGAACAATGGAATGTCAGAGTCCAGTTTTCAGTCTCCTGCATGGCTTGGCTTGGCCATGTACTAAATTACTGCCTTTTGTCCTCTGTCATGAGATAAAACATTACATCCCAAATTAGAACCATTCAATAATCACGCTCCATTTTCTAGTAATCTTTCCTATAAGCTTCACAACAGAACAATCTTCTGTCTTTCCTATAAGCACCACAGCAGAAGAATATTTTAACAAGGAAGTCCAATTACCACACCAAAAGCCACTTCCCTATGCTGGGCTCTTATGTGTAGAGTCTGTGATTTGGCTAGCAATGTAGACACTTCTGAGAAATAGTAACATGCATCTTGATACACAGGCAAGGGATGCCCCTAAGAATGAATGAATCCCCTCCCTCTGTGTTCTTTTATTTTCCTGTGGTTTCACTCCATCCTGATTTTACTCTATCTAAAGTTCATGTTAACTAGGAAAAGCGCTAACTCCCAAAGTGGAGCAGATGCAGTTTGCTGAAAGTTCCTTCACACATTTGCTCTTACTCCATTACTACTGCAATGTGCCTTTTGATAAAACTGCACAAGAATCTGTTTTGACGTGATCGTTATTCACCCGTACAAATTGCTTTAAGATTCATTTTGTACAATATGTTGTCAGTTCTCCATTTCCTCTGAGCATTTGTAAAATACTATATAAAAATAATATTGATAGGAACATACCAGTAATTACATCAAAGTCTCCCTGTTCTTGGTGTGCACATGTATATTGGCAATGTATACCTTTAATTTTAATTCAGAAATAACAAATGACAGAAGCATTCTAGATTGCTCCTGCATTCCCTTACAGCTATTTATGGTCTAAATAGTTGTAAATCTGTGTCTGAGCTATGCCAAATCAATGAAATAATAAATTCAGTATACATAGCACAGTGAAGTAACTGTGCAAGTTTACCTACAAGGTGAAAAAGCCCATCTATTCTTTCCCACTTCTGATAGAACATAATTTAACATTCTAAGGTCTCTTTTCATAATACACAGTTACAGCACTTTGAAACCACTTTAACTGGCACCCCTCCATTCTATGTAATCCTGGGATTCGTATTTGGTGGCACTAGCACTCTCTGTCAAGCAATTTGGTAATAATTCACAAAACTACAAATTGTAGAATTGCATAGCATCTGGCCATGATGGTTAAAGTGGAATCAAAGTGCTATAATTGAGTTGTCTGAAAGAGATCCATCAGATAAGCAAATATAATAAAGAAATGCTGCTATGAAACTAGAAAGGTAGCAAGGGTATATGGTGTGGGGTATCCAGTGTATTGCATAGACTATTATATGCACAGCTTTCTTCCTGGTGGACAGAAATTGTGAGTGTGTGGTTGGTACAGTGAGTTCCACCCTCTCTGGGAACACTTTAGTTCTCTTGAAGTTAAGAGTAACTAACTGAAACTTGTCAAGAATTTATTGCTGTCCACTAGCCAGAGACACAGACCAAACAGAAAGTTTAAGAAATGGGGCATAAACTGAAATATACTAAAATGCATCAAAATACATCTATTCAAACTATATCAGTATGTAGTAAAACTGTCCAAATAATCTCAAAAAACACTTGTTTTTATTGCATTACGTAAGATTATTGCCACAGTTTTTAGAAACAGAGGAGTCTTTGTTTTCAAGCAAGTAGGTTGCTAGCCATTAAAATGATCTACCTGGCAAGGAACTGAAGAGAGAAAATTCTATCTAAGCCTATCAGAAAAATGACAAAAAAACAAAGAAAGCGAGGGGCAGGAGATATTTCAATTCTGTTAGCAACACAAAGACAACCATGGCTACATTTCTCATGTCATTCTTTCTGAAGGCAGCTCATTGTGTTGTCCAACTATATTTCCTGTATGTTTGAACTGTAAGAACTTTTAAATACTTTGTTTTTTTAAGTGGGAAAATACTTTTGAAAAGGAACACAGGAAACTGATTAGAGCTGGAGATTCTTAAAGAGACAGAGATGTTGGTAGACAGCTTGAAGAACTGTAGTTACAGGGAGCAAAATGAGAACATTGTCCCCTGAAATAAAAATCTTCTCACCCTCATGAACTGTTCCTTTGTCCCCAAATTTCTAGCACTGCAATAACTTAAAACTTCAGTTGCCGTTTAGAGATACAATTTAGACATCCCAAGAAAGGGGACAGGCAAAGTGACCAAGGAAATGAAAACACAGCAAATATAAGAGTTCTAGTAGTGTGCTCTTAGGTGTCTCCCTATAGTGCTAGAAATCTCGGGACTAAAGGAAAATGTCATGGAGGGCAGAATTCATTTTTGAAGGGGGAGCAATTCCCTTCTCCCCACCCTACCCCATTGTTATGCTCAAGGGCACTGGGGATATTCAAGGAAGACTGAACCTATTGCATAGAAAAGATCCATTTCTTGGAGAATATACAGTTATCCTCCTATGCCAAGCATTAGTTTGGCACCAATATTTTGTGGTTGTGTCCACATGGAATAACAACAACAACAACAACAACAATGGTGCTCTAGGTTTTATGTGAGGTGTAAGTGATGTTGAACTGATCTGAAATTATTATCACAGTGCTATCAACTTTAGTGTATATGAACATGCAAAATTCTATATTGGTTTCATTGGTTGATTTGTACTATGCTTTTATTCTAAAACCATAGGATCAGTGATCCTAATGGCACAGTGGTTAAATGCCGGTACTGCAGCCACAAGGTTGTGAGTTCAATCCTGCTGAGCGCCAGATTGACAACCTTCTATCCTTCTGCAGGTCAGTAAAATGAGTACCCAGCTTGTTGGGGGCAATTAGCTAAATACATTGTAAACCGCTTTGCTGATAAGCGGTATAGAAATACACATGCTATTGCTATTGTTAGGGAAAGAAAACAAAAATGCCGCTATAACAAGGCTTTTGTACATATCTGTGGTACAGTATACTGGGAATTCTGGGTATGCCTCCAGACATTGTATTTTAGAAGGGGTATTATATGCTTAGAGAAGGTATAGGAAAGAGCAACCAAACTGAGCAGGTCCACTTTAATTAACATTTTACTTGTGCTTATTATCCAAAACAGAAATCACAGTTCCAGCCTTTAAAATTTACAACAGAATGACTATCCCCGATCTATGAAGTACAATAGTTTTCCTTCAGAGTCATGAAATTCCAAAACAATACAGAGAATATTCTGTAGACAGGACTTCACTAATTAGTTAGCTAGCTAGGTAACAACAGCCTCTACATAGGGCCAAACAGGACAAGATCATAGACACATGTACACGGTAGCTTCACCCCCAGATTCCCCCCACCGCCCTGACTTTGCTATAGCTGCTATTTGCAAGCATTTAAACAGATCAGAGAACCCCTCTTCCTGTTTCCAGCATCACAACTAGTCTGGCCCACATAACATTTCCTCTTGTGGGTAATGCAAACCTTTTTGTTGTTTCATCTGAGGACATCTGGTTCTATACTGAGTCTGGTACAGTTGTGGGGCAGCCTGCAGATGGTGGGGCTAATTCATCCTTCCAAATTGGTTTTGGTGAAAGTTCTAGAACACCCCATGTTCCTAAATTGTTGCTTTATAGTAGTAAGATCATAGAACTTACTTCTTGTTTTGTTGCGTTTTTAAAAGACGCTGTTAAGTTTGTGAAGAAGCCATGCATCTTCTATGCAGCTTGGATTTTTGTTTAAAAAGGGAAATGAAAAACACAAAGGAGGTCAGTTTAGGTGGTATATGCAGCAGAGATACTGCAATCCCTGCCACAGGTAATGGCAGAAATCCTGTTTTCATTGCAGGGGAAAAGAACAGTCCAGTCTCTTCCTACATAAAGTTGGCATTTGGTAGTCATTAACCCCCAAAGGAAGAAATGAGATGTCAGAGTGTAACTTCTTACCTCCAAGCTCTGGCTCCTGGAGCCTAGAGTAAAGGAAAGTTAAACCTGTTAACAACTACAGGAAGAATTTCTTGACAGTGACATAGACAAAAGGGAAACATGTTTTTGGAACTTGGGAACTGCTTCTGGAACTGAAGAAGAGAGTTGACAGAGAGAAGTTAATCTGTCTCACCTTTCTTCTTGTTTTCTTTTTATTGGTTTTGTCCTGAGATGAGAGTGAAGTCCTTTGAATATCCTGAAGCCGTCTTTGTAGTGTCTCCACATCACTGGAATGGCATCCCAGGATAGAGTCACCTGGAATCTTTACTGGGACCATTTAGACACTACATTGAGACCTCCCTCATCTGTTACACTTTCAGCCTCACCCTTCCTAAACTGGAAACCCCAAGATTCCATAGGATGTTGAAAGTGGTATAATAGCAGTATAGCAGTCTAGTGTGGAAATGGCCAAAGAGGTGCCATTTAACTTAGAACTGGGTTACCATTAAATTTTGATGCAGTCTGCATGCTTTAAAGTGCAGAAGGACAAGGAGAGGTGCTATTATAACATATAGTTAGAACAACAGATGATATGTAGCTTCATTTCATCTGATTGGCACATCTTCTGCAGAAGCATGATCAACAAATTTTGACTGATGGACAATGCTATTTTATTCTGGATGGAACTGAGAGGGATTGAGTTATACCAAGGTGGACAACTGTGGAAGGCTAAGGGGCCACATTAGGCCTCTAGGAGAGCTTGGAGGGCAGCAGCCTTCTGCTATACTTGTTCCTGTAAAAAAAAAATTCAAAAAATATTTTTGTGGCCAAGTGCCCTTTGTGGAGCATAGAGGGAATTTTCAACCTCTTTTTCTTTTTGACAGCAGGAAGAGAGTGGCAGTCATTTACGTTTCATTTCCGGTTTCGAAAAGGACTCTCCTGGGCCTATCCAGATGATTTCTAAATTACAAGTTTTAAAATATGAATCTATTGTTTTTAATATGTTGCTGTATTTTAATTTCTTGTTTTTTCCTGCCCCAATCCATAGGGAGACGTAGGTGAGAAATAACAACTATTGTTGTTGTTGTTGCTGTGATATTGGTGGGGGGACAAGATGTGGTGTAAACGCTCCCACACCTTCTAGAACGTACTTGGGCAAAAAAAATTATACACATTTGAAAAATTTTATAAAAATGTTTTTAACCCTTGGGAAGCCTAGACTTCCCCTCGCCTCCCAGTCTGGTTGAAATTCCCTCCACACCCCTAGAGTGCATTTGGGGGCATTCTGGAGGGAAACAAGACCCCTGGATGGAGGCTGCACTTTGGCCAACAAATATGAACATTTACTGTAAAAATCACAGCAGATGGTTAACTGGATGGAGTCAGGGATATCAAACAACGTCCCTTGTTCCATTCCTCTTAAGAGTTTTAAAAAATGATTCTTTAAAAAGTCTATGTGTGTTGAGTGGCATGAACATACTTGTCATATTTTAAATTTTAAAAAAGGAGACAGTCTTCTTGGCATATAGAAAAGAGGGACCAGACAAGAGCATCGGTATTTGATTTGCACGCGAACGTCTCTGTCAGCTGCTCTGTGGGAGCTAGGAGAAGCATAGCTCACCACTGTGTGGCAGTGAGCTGTCAGAATACACAGAAGATCCTGATGTGTAGAAGCATTTTTTTAAACCAGCCTTTAGCCACCAGTGGAATAGTTTATTTTGCTAAAAGCGTTTCCTAAAACTTCCAGCAGAGGGAAACCTCTACCTTGAATAAATTTGAAGCAGTTTTTCATATAGTCTTTCTGATCTCTTAACGAAATCCACAGTGAGGAAAGGGATTTCATGTGTGTGTGTGTGTGTGTGAGACTTCAAGTCACCTGTCAACTTATGGCGACCCCCTGAATTTCATCAGGCTTTCTTACGCAAGAAATTATCAGAGGTAGTTTTATCACTTCCTTCCTCAGAAATACAGCCAACAGAACCTAGCATTCATTGGTGGTCTTCCATCTAAGTACTAACCAGGGCCGACCCTGCTTAGCTTCTGATCTGATGCCTTTAGAGTATTTAGGCCTATTTCATAGGTACATAGTTGAAGAAGTCTTGCATCAGTCTTTCTGACTGTCAAATGCAGAAGCAAGGAGCTTATTCTTTTTATCTTTTTCCTAGGTACATAGATAAAAAATATACAGTGCTAACACTTCAGGAAGACTAATGCAAGACTTCTCTGACTAAATGTGGAATTGCATTAGGACACAAAACCAAAGCATTCAGACCCAGAAATCTTGTTCCAGGATTTCCCCACTGCTGACTTCATATACAGTATTATGGAATTTGATTTTGTTTTGTAATGCAGCAACGTTGTTCTGTGGGATTTTTTTTCTTCTTCTCAGATATGGCCAGAATGACACAAGAGGACTGATTGTGTCAGTCCTTACTTCTTTCTAAGCAAGCTAGGGAAAAAATTGAAAGAGGTAAAAAAAAATGAAAGATACAATTCAAGGCTTCAGTGTGTTTGTTCAGACCATATAACCAGACTACCCCAAAAGAAAAATAAGCATGAACCAGGACATTTTGGCAATCTGCTTCTATCTATTGTTTTTATTTCCTTTATCAAGATGAACTATGCTAAAGCAAAGGACACCATAATGTTGAAACAGGAGGCAAAATATTTGTTTCAGTTGGCAGCAATGGTCTCCTGGATCCAGTCAATATAGTTGCAGACTTTAGTGTAGACGCCGGGGTACCCAGGCAGAGCACATCCTATCCCCACGAAACAATGCCCTGGAGTGTACCATCACATACCACGGGGCCACCAGAGTCTCCCTGCAAGACAAAAAACAGGATGAAATTAAAATGGGGTGTCAGGCAGCAGGTTCGCTACTTTGGCTTTGGCTTTATGTTCAAACTCTCCCTCCCCTTTGCCCCCTATATGCAGTATCACCATAAATGACTCTCCACCTTGTTCTTTTGCTCTATTCTCCTCCTACATTCATGCCTTCAATCCTCCAACTTTACAATCTTCAGGTGCCCAAAACATGCTCTTCCCTATCAATGACTTTCCATTCTGCCCTGTGGCCAGTTATGATAGAACCCCTGCCAGAAAAGGATAGTGGCGGTGAGCTTCTCTTTCTTCTAAAGCTTCCTCAACAAACTCCACCATTTTTTGGGAGGCTTTACTTTAACCTAGTTCCTACCTTAATCTGAAACAAATCCCATACCGATGCAACTGTGCTTGCTTCTTCTCATTCCTTTATTCTTGTTGCCAACAGACCCCCACCTTCCTTAAATTTATATGCCTCCTTTGTCATGAGTTTTTAAACAGATTTTAAACTAGTGTTTTACCTGACTAATCTGAAGGCGACCCAGGTTTTCAAATAAAAAACAAGCTACTGTTGCCATCTTTAAATATTTAAATATTTTTCTAATAGTGATTTTAGATGGTTTGGTAGAATTGCAGGCTTGCTATTGATTTGTTTTTATGGTTATTTATTTTATAACAATTCTTCCTCTTTCGATTTTGCCCACATTCAACTGGTAAACAAAAAGGAGGAGGTATTTTCTCCTACCATTTCAGCAGAGGAAGACAACTTCCCCAGCTCAGCCTATGAGCCACCCACCAGTCCCATCCTCCGACAAAATTTAGAATAGAAAGGTAATCCTGTAAAGTGCCGCAAATAGACTAATGGCCCCAATTATTAAATGAGAGTTTGCAGGAGATGCCTGAAGTTCACATCCTCTGATCCGAAATTGTTTATCTCGCCACATTCCATATATGGGCCTAAGTGTCAGTCTAGAGAAGCTATTAAAAAAAGAACCTTCTTTTGGTTGGTTGCTTTATACCAGTAAACTGTGGGAGGGAAGTAATTCCGAAGGAAAGGCACATACATCGTCACCAAAAATATTTCTTGTACTTTAGTTATTCGTAAACATTTTGGACAAGCATATGAAGTATATGCATATAATATCTATTATGTGACATCATACACACGCATACACAGTGTCTATCAAGGCACACACCACAACCAGTCATCAATTTAATACTTTGCAGTCAATTCTAAGTTTATTGAACACTCCTGTGTGTAAAGGAGATGGTTGGCGCTGCAACCCCAGGCGCCTGATGACTGCCTCAACAGACCATATGTGCCTATTCATTGGCTAACTGGAGAAACTCTCTTTGCAATCTTGTGTACAATTCATAGGTAGAAAAGCTCTGTTCTCACAGATTATTGAATGCACATCATTCAAGGATAGGGCCTGCTGCAGTGATTCCACTTTCTCAGTAAACTTCCATTTTTTGTGGGAAAGGAGCTATACACTGATGGCCTTTCTGCACTACATTGTTAGAGTGCTATTATTCCACTTTCAACATCCTATGGAATCCTGGGTTTTGCAGTTTAGGGAGGGACCTTTAATTCTCAGCCAGAGAGCTCTTTGGCCTCAGTAAACTACAAATCTCAAAATTCCACAGGATGTTGAAAGTGGAATAATAGCATTAAAACAGTGCTGTGCAGAAAGGTCTTGAATCCCTATGTATGTGTATGAATAGGCCTTGAGGTGAGACAGGACAGACAACAGCTGTTATACATAAATTGCCAGGAGGACATGCTGAATTAGCCATCTCCTAAGGGGATGCCTTATTACGTCAAACCATGCCTAGTTTGGAGATCTCAGAAAGGTTCTCCCAAGCCATGTTCAGATTTGAGCTGTGAGGCTTCACAAAAGCCTGCCTCAGATAGATGGTGAGCTTTTCGTCTCCACCACAAATCAATAACGAAACTTGAGAACCATTCCCAGCAATCTCCACCATACTTTCTGTTCCAACAAGCCCACACCAACTACCAAACCTCACTCAAATATTTTGGACAATAATTATACATTTTGGGCTCTTCTTATATTCCCATGTTGAGCACTGCTCATAACATTTGCGCATAAGACATGCTATAAATGAGATATTTTATATATAAAATTCTGTTTCCTCTAGGACTCTGGGACCTAGTGTTTCCTAATAACTGATGGCTGTTTTAAAATTAAGCTAAGAATGTTGCATAGTGAATTATTTCATCTTACCTGGCAGGAATCTTGGCCACCCTCTAAGTTTCCAACACAGATCATATTTTCAGTGATTTGACCTGGGTAAGCATTTCTGCATTCTTCATCAGAAAGAACTGGAACATTGAGGCACTGCAGAAGCTCAGGGTAATTTACTGAAAGGAGAGAGAAAGGCATATTGCTCAGACGTTCAGCAGCTTAGCAATAAGTCTTGTAATTATCAAGCAGCAGGCAGTCGCGTAGGAACAGTGGGACACTTTGCCCCGGGCAGCAATGTGTTGGGGCATCCCAGCTCATAGCCATGCCCCCACATGCCCTGGCCACACCCACACACACCATGACCATGCCCCATGCATGTGGCCATGCCCCCACGCACCATAGCCCTGCCCCCGCTTCTGCCTCCCCTCTACACACTCCAAGCTCCGCCACTGGAAGCAGGAGCTTTTAACTTGTAAGGATGTGTATTTTTATATAATAAAATATTTGAGCTTTACTGACCAACTTACAGGATATCAAATGTGCTGTGGTGTTTCCTAAATTGACAGAAAGCTGAAATTTAACACAGCCCAGGTCAGCTAATTTGTGTCAAGGATCATTAAGACTCCATGGTTATAGTGCTGAGCCAAGATTCTGAAGGCTGTGACTGAAGTCTCCACTCAGGCCCTTTCCGCACCTTACCTTCTTCCAGAGCTGGGGTGCGGGATCGCGCGAGCAGCCTCTGGCAAGAGGCTCTCTCATCCAGGGTCCTTTGGCTCCACATGAGCTACCTGCTCGCACGAGAGCCCCACCTCTTCCTTCCACAGCGCAGCCTGGGACTTTCCCAGGCTGCGCTGGGCAGGAAGCGTGATTGGTGTGGCTCCAGAGGCTCCGCATGCCAGGTAAGTGTGTATGGGGCCTGGGAGCAATGCACGATCATGCACCATTTTCAGCTTCTAGCTGAAAATGAAAAGGTGCGTGATCAGTACTTGCCCTGCCCTGGAGTGTTGCGCGATTGTGGGTGCATCATGCAGATCGCTTCTCACAATCGTGCGACGCTCCAGGCACCCTTTTGCATGAAAAAAGGCGTGCAAAAAGGGTGTCAGTGTGGAAACATGATGTGTCCTTGCACTATTCCTCCTCTCAAAGCCTCATTTCCTTCACAGCGTTATTGTGAGGATGAAGTGCAAAAAATGGTGATCGTATATGGTGCCTTGAGCTCACTGAAGGAAAGGCTAAGGTTTGGATGTAAAAAAACCAAACTAATAACCTGTTACTCATAATTAATACTTTTTCCCAGTAATTAAGGTATAACTACATTATATTATAACTGTAATTTGCCACGGGATAACATCACTTCTTTTTCAGGACAATTGCAACTTAATTTTATAGTGACACCAATGTGGCCTCATTAAATGTAGAGGTAGAATATCTCAAGGTTCAAATGCTGGTTTATGCTGGAACCTCATGTGCTGTTCTGGGTGTTGATGAGATAAGGAGGGAATAAGAGAAAGCTATGTTTTGTATCATGAGCTTGTAGGCATCAGGTATTTTTTAAAAGCAAATAAAAAGTAACTATTTGTTACCTTGCAGAACCAGAAAAGTAAATAGTTACTTTCTTTAAAAACTGCAGCTATAATACTAATGTTAGCTAATTACTTTAGGCGGAGACTTGGAACAGTAACTTTTTAAAAGCATCCTTCTGGACTCTGAGAAATGTGGGATATAAATATAATAAATAATAAATAAAACTATCCCTAACAGAGAATACATGAAAGTCCTCCATCACTACTGAGTAGTACTGAAGGAGCAGGAAAAAGATTTTCAGATTAAAAACATTAGACTTGATAAGCAGCATCACTGATTTTTTGTTGTTGGTTTTTTTTAGAAATAAAGACTTTATCATCATTAAGATAGTGGCAAATAAAATGGACTTATCAATTGTGGCTAGTGCAGCAACAGCAGAGAATATGCAAGCCGGTCAGAACACCTGCATGCCAACTTTCTCAAATCACATGCTTGGGCAGCCTAAGCTGGTTGGCCAAATCTTGTTCATACTCACCACCACTGCTGAGAGTGTTGCCCCAGCCAGAGATCAGGCATTCAGTCCCAGCAGACACACACTGAGAGCCCAAAGTAATGGCTGCAACACTTGCTGAAAGTGTAGCCTGGGATGCCAGCTTGATGAGCATAATGTCGTTATCCAGGAGCCAAGAGTTGTATTTGGGATGGCGAATCACTTTTTCAGAATTGATGAACTCTTCACCCCCTTCTAGCTCCTCAATGTTGTACTCTCCAAGCCTCACTTGGATGCGGCTGCAAAATTAACCATGCTGTATTGTATTGAGCATATTATTAGGCACTGTTCAATCTCTGGCTGAACAAACCTCTTCATTCCAGAGTAGGAACTGGACCAACCATAACATCATATGTAGCAGGGGGCCACATCTAAAATGGGAACTTTGCAACTGTTCATACTGGTGTTTGTAATCTAACTTTATATGATCAACCTTTCAGATTACTTGTCTGATAAATCAAACAGAACCACTTAATATGTGTTCTTCTACCTTTTCCACTGAGACCCCACTACAAGACCCATATTTTATCTTTTTTTAAAAAGCAATGTGTTCCATTTTCCTCTTGCTTCTCTTCTGTCTTTCTTTTTTCCTCTTTCTCTTTCTCTTTTTTTCTCAATCTCTTGTTTTTATTCCCATCTCTCCTCCTCTTCAGATAAATAATAATAATAATAATAATAATAATAATAATAATAGGTGTGTGTGTGTGACCCATTTTACATCGGGGTGTTCTTCCTGAAAGCTAGGTATAATGAAATGGTGAAATCTTGTGGGATCCCTCCTACTGCGAACCTTGCAAACACAGGAAGAAAAAGAAGAACTGCTATTCACTTACGATTTGTAGCAATGAGCAGCTGAAACCACCCATTGGTTATTGATGAGAGAACCACCGCAGAAGTGGTACCCAGAATTCAGGGATACCTGATAGGGGACAGAGTTTTTCGCGCAGGTATATCCTCCAACAATCTTGTCGTCGTCATTATCCAAGGGTTTAGCAACTGACAGACAGGGAAAGTAAAGAAGAACTATAAAATAACTTGGATGCTGCAAAAGCCACAGTTTCTTATTAATAACGCAACACAGGCCATTTCCACACTACGCTGTTATAGTGCTATTAGTCCACTTTCAACATCCTGTGGAATGCTGGGGTTTGTAGTTTACTGAGACCCAAGAGCTCTCTGGCTGAGAATTCGAATGGCCCCTCCCTAAACTGCAAACCCCAGGATTCCATAGGATGTTGAAAGTGGAATAATTGTACTATAACAGTGTTGTGCAGGAATGGACACAACCTTGATGCCAACATGCCAGACAGGGAGTTGGAGGCAGTTGCCCCATAACTCTGCATTCTTCAGCCTACATATAATCAAGACAATTTATCTTATTTCTATTTCTGTTTTAATCAGCAGGTTTTTAAAAAAAATAACAGAAATGTATCACATTTAATCCCAAAATATTTTTATTATCTCATAATATAAACATTTTAAATGCTTTTGATCATTTCTTTTAAATCTCAGAAATGTATCAGAGCAAAGTCCATGAGTAATTATGCTCTGATCCATAATCTTAGTGGGGCAGATCACATCAGATCATACTAGAATTTGCAACATCTCAATTCTTCAATTTTTTTTCTTATAGTTTTACATACTGAAGAGTGGTTCCCAGCGATTAAACATTTGTGGCCTGTACTATTTCAGGGAAGGGTGTATCACGAGGCTGGCTACAGGGAGCACACAATTCTCATGTTGTAACAGCTCCACTGGCTGCTGGTTCCTTTCAGAGAACAATTCAAAATGCTGGTGATGACCCCTGAAACCCTATAAGCTCAGGTTCAGGTTATCAGGACTGTATCCTCCCATTCTGAGGAGGCTCTCCTTCTGTATTTAACCCAGTGGTTCTCAACCTGTGGGTCCCCAGATGTTCATGGACTTTAGCTCCCAGAAGCCCTGAGCATTGGCCATAGTGGCTGGGGCTTTTGGGAGCTGAAGTCCATGAACATCTGGGGACCCACAGGTTGAGAACCACTGATCTAACCAAACATCTGGTGGGAACACAGGAAAGTGCCCTCTTGGTGGCTGCTCTCAGATACTGGAACTCCTTTACTAGAAAGGTTAGACTGGAACCCACTCTGCTGTTCTTCCCTAAGTAGGTAAAGCCTTGTTATTTCTTTCAGCAGACCTTTGAAGCTGATTGCTTAGGGCAGTGGTTCTCAACCTGTGGGTCCCCAGATGTTTTTGGACTTCAGCTCCCAGAAGCCCCAGCCACTATGGTCAATGCTCAGGGCTTCTGGGAGCTGAAGTCCAAAAACATCTGGGGACCCACAGGTTGAGAACCACTGACTTAGGGAGAAAGGGCCTTTCAGAATGTGCTTTACTGTTTGTTTCTTCTTTTCCTTTTAATGGTCATGCTTTTAACTGCTTTTAATTCTGTTCTCATTTTAATTATATTGTAACCTTTATATGATGTGAATTTTTAAGCTACATCTGGTGTATTAGGTTTCTACATAGAGGAATTTTATTTTTGTCTATTTGGTAAGGAAGAATATTCAAACATGAGCCTGGCCTGCAACCCAGGCCCTTTCCACAGCTTACTGGATCCTGGCGACGTCCTGTGGGGATCCTGGTTGAGCTTCTCCCAGGAGGGGAGCATGAGAGGAGGGCTCCCCTTTGCCCTGGCTCATCGCCAGAATGTAGGAGGTGCGATGGCCATGCCTCTTCCTTCTGCAGCACAACCAGGTACTCTCCCAGGCTACGCTGGGCAGGAAGCACAGCCAGTGCACTTTCTGACCCTCCGCAGTTCAGGTAAGTGCTGGCAGGTGATAGGAGGACAGTGCAATTGCTGGTCATTGACAGGAAGAACCAGCCAATGATTTGCGGTGCAAATGTACCACCTGGGGATGGGAGCAGTACAGGACCTGGATGACGTAATGCAGAACTGTCATCCAGGTCCCATCCTTTTCTCGTCCTCCGTGCGGGACAATGATGTCCTGCAGAAAGGGCCCCAAAGTTGTATAGTGCAGACATTGTTTATTGCCACAGTGAGAACTTGGACATATTCTCAATAACTATATATAAACAAGTAGCTTTGGATGACAAAAGCGCAAATTTGCTTGCTTGCAGGTGGAAAAAATGAATAATACAGATATACAAATAAAAGAGACAGGGATATGAAAGCAAGAAGGCACATGGGGGGAAAGAGTTGCCACACCTATATCAAATGTTTCAGTCTTATTTGGGGTTCCTTCTCAGGCAAAACAGCAAGGTGATTTTGAGGGAAATCAAGAGGCTAGTGACATTTCATGGGACAGTATCTGCACATTTGCAGTTTGTCAGTAGACCTTGCCTAAAGGATAGTTCAACGAAACTCGGGCTTCTTCTTAAGGTCAAAGAGCCCAAGAATGCAAAGGAAAGTGAACAGCTTTTAGTTTGCACTAGTTAATATTTTTAGGGGTAGATTCTTCACACGCAGTAGGAAAAACGTACATTGTGCAGTCCTGTTGTTTGTTACTAACACTTAATAGGCTAAGTTCATGTAAGTAGACTAGGCACCTATCAACCAAATTAGAGGGGAAAGAAGTGATTGCACTACATCTTCATGGAAGAAAAATTAAGTTTAGTCTAGTCATTCCATTCAATGAAGTGCTGGAAGCCTAAACTAGTATAGCAGACAGTTTCACTTCAGCTGCTGCAGCAGGGAGATAACCAGTTTGACAGCTCCTCTATGTAAAATAGAAACACAGTCAGTAAAAAAAGCAGTAAATCCAGAAGGAGTTTATAGATCTCACATATCCCCACAGTGCTATTCCAGTGTTTAGTTCTAGTGTTTAGAGACCTGGATTTTTTAGAGGTAAGAAGGTGGGTTCCTCAAATGCTTAAAAAGAGGGCAAGCTTCAATATTCTGTAGCAACTTGACTGTCCAAGGCCACAGGGCAATTGGGGTGTACTCTCTATATTTAGGGCCATTCCGCGCTACACTGTTATAGTGCCATTATTCCACTTTCAACATCCTATGGAATCCTGGGGTTTGCAGTTTAGGGAGGGATATTTAGAATTCTCAGTCAGAGAACTCTTTGGCCTCAGTAAACTACAAATCCCAGAACTCCACAGGATGTTGAAAGTGGAATAATAGCCCTACAACAGTGTAGCGCGGAAGGGCCCCTAGTCTGAAATATTCCATCCAACCTGGCCTGGAATGAGAACTAGGCCTGCTGCAAATATTACACAGGTATTTTGCCTGCAAAATGTTTTCAATACAAAGAAGTATTGCAAAATTTTATTTTCCTTACCTACACTCTGAAATTATTATTCCTACCACCTCAGATCTCTACTAGTGTATGTACAGCATATATACATTAGATCATATATATTATTTGAAATCTCACCTGCTGCTCCCAAGAAAGCAAAGATCAAGAGGAATTTCATGGTGCTGGTTGGTAAATCTGCAGATTTGAATAGGACTTCTGAGGAAATCACTCCAAATTTATACCTTTTCTGGGATGTCATGTCATCAGTTCAAGGTCCCACCAGCTTCTCACTTCCCAGGGTCTTGCATAAGCATACTTAAAATAAATATTGTCAAGTACATAAGGTGATAACATGCCTCCAGGTGTCTTGAATCCAAACTGAAGTATTTCTCAGAATGTAAAGAATAAAACACAATGGTTGTGAGCAATTCTAGTATGCTGAGTCCTCTCTTGAACCCAGTTTCTGCCATCTTGAATCATTAGGAAGTGCCCTGTCTGCTCCATTTTCTAAGGTCTGTTCTACGTGCATGGATGATTCTAAAACTTTCCAAAATGCTGACACTCCAGGTCTGTTCTGACCCAGGCTGTGCAGTGTTTAGAAAACCACCGTACTCAATGTCTCAGAACAGAACTTGGGGCATAAATCTAAAGTTTCATTCATCAGAATGAGGTGCATGGGAAGGTGCTAATAAAGCAGGTTGGCTTAACACTTTCTGAAGTGAGTGAAGTGATACATGTTATCAGAGCAATTTTACATAGAACTGCAGAACTTAACGCCAGATTGTTCCACCTAAGAAGGGTTAGGGGGAATTCTGAACTAAAAGCCTTGTGATCTCTTTGGCACTGTATATCTCGGCCAGAAATTCATGGAACGTGAGCTGCTACAGCAGTGGCCTATGGAGTGGTGGAAGGTTAAGTTAGCAGCGGCTACAATTATTTGGAGAAGTCACTGGCTTTCTAACCTAGGTTGCTATATCTCAGAGCCTGGCCCTGAGTCTCCAACTTTAGTGAGTCACCTCTAGGTTGGAGATAGTGTTATCCCAAAATGTAGGTGCCACAAGGGCCACCCTGTGGTGCCAGTACCTCTGTGCCAAAGTGGGGAACTAATTAGCTTAAAGAGGAGGCTTGCAAGAGGGGAGTAACTTAATGAGAACTTTCGACCAATGTTTATGGGCTCACTCACACAGGAAAAGAACCAGCCAGAGATTCAAAAGTAAGCTAAAAATGTGTTTTTGTTGGGAGGAAATTCACTCATGCATGCACACAAAATGCAAACAGTCAAACATTCACACAAGAGCTAATTGAAGGATAGAGGGAGAAAAAAAATTATAGATAGAGAGGCTGAGGGTTTGGGGGGGATTTATAATTACCAGTCCAAAAGAGTAGTGAAGAGCAGAAATGTGTTTTGGCTTAGGAAGACCTAAGAACAGTTCTCATTCAGGAGCCAGACGGACAGAGTGACAGGTAGACCTTCAAGAGACTGCACTGGGCATCCTGAAATCAGAGGTATTTGTACCCAAAAAATAGGCTGTGGCAGTGGAAGGTATGTGCAGTTTCAGGCGTGGAACAATGGAAGTTGCAACACAGACAATGGACTATCAACCCACTAAGGTTCGCTGTGTTTGGATGACAAAGACATGGTGACTGTTGTAACAGCTCTGTATTGTGGGTGCTGTGAGGCAAGAGGAAGGAGTCCAGGTGCACAGAGGATGGGTATCTATCAATCAGTGTCCTGGTGGGCTTTTCCCAATTGTGTTCCCTGGAAAGACATCCAGCTTCTACTTAAGCCAATCACCCACAGGAACAACAGCTGCTGCCTGGCAAATGACCTAATCTCACCTAGAGGGTGTTTAGGTTAATTAGCCATACTGATATTGGGGACCTCCAAAGCAGGGCCTTACAACAGCAGAGCAAATTCTCCAGTTTTGCTGAGTTCAGCTCCAACCAAGAGGAAAAGACTGCATGTAGTGGTGTACCTAGCATATTTGACGAACAACGCAGATCATTTTTTAACATCCCCCTCAAATTATTTTCAGTAATATGAAACAATGCAGACATTGAAAATTTTCTTTTATTGAACTTCATACATATAATTTCCGTAAAAATAAAAGAAATAATAAATAAATAAAAGTAAATATTACAGTACAAAAAAAGAAAGTAATGGACTGATATGTTTAACATAATTTTGAAAAAAAAGAAAAAGCCCTTATCCAGCATACATTTGTAATATGATCCCTACAGTGGCACAGGGAGAGGGGAGAGGGGGACATTGCACCCTGAGTGGCACTTTTTGGGAGGCTCCATGGCTCCTTGCCTGCCCTCCTGTGTGCTGTCACCTCTCTTCCGCATACCATCTCCTTGTCCCACGTGCTGTTGCCCTACGCATGGACTCCATCGCCCCTTCCCCTTGCACCATCGCCCCCCCCACACACACCATCGCCTCACCCCCATGCCTCCACCCCTGCCCGCCCCCACCCCTACCCTGCTCACACCAAGCTACGCCACTGGCTCCCTAGTGCCTCTTCCTTTTCTGAACCAAGTTAACAAATCTGGCATTTCTTGCTCCCTGTGTGGTGATAGTCTTTACTGTAATATTCTGCGCCTCACTTTCGTGGCATGGAAGATCAATCCAATAGTCCAGTGGTTCTCAACCTGTGGGTCTCCAGATGTTTGTGGACTTCAGCTCCCAGAAGCCCTGAGCATTGACCATAGTGGCTGGGGCTTCTGGGAGCTGAAGTCCACAAGCATCTGGGGACCCACAGGTTGAGAACCACTGCAGTAGTCCAATTGTAACTGCAGTCCCTAGTGTCCCCTTTCCTGAGGAATGGAATGTATAGGAAGCATTTCCAGGCTGTGGTCTATTGCTTTGTTTTACATATTTTTTTGGCAGATTTGAATGGATTCTATCTTTGTAGCTTGTAACAGCTATATTGGTATGACATCTATTTGTGATGATTAATTTCTCCAAAGAAATTTGAGTTCAGTTCTGCTTCACTTTCTAAAATTGTGGGTTCATCTTCAAATGGTTATTCCTTGAATGAATCTTTCATCTCTTTGTTTTTTAATTTTTATATTAAAAATAATTTTATTATCAAATTCACTTTTAAAAACATACAAACAATTAATTACATACACTCAAATACACTACATAATACTATACAATAAACACCATAAACACAATTATAACAAATTTTTTACACAAAACCTACATACACACCCCAAAACATTCACATACATTCTTCAATTCCATACATACCTTGACTTCTTTCTTTATCACCATTGGTTAACTTACTTCCTTGTTTTTCTTTCTATCCTGCTACTATATATAAGATTCTCTTAATCTCTACAGCAGTTTCTATACTCTATACTCTAACTTCTATGTTTGC